>WACJ01000546.1:600000-867500 GCA_008973525.1 Stenopsyche tienmushanensis | reverse complement strand
ATTCAAACACATATGAGGTGATTTTGGACAATTAGAACAATATCTTGCGACCCTTTTTACATTTTATTTTCGCTTCCTGGAGATCGAGAATTTGTCAGTCAGTCAAACAGTCTCCGTAAAGCGAATCCAGCGTCTCATTGTTACGTATTTCTACGATTTACAAATGTTAACTTTACGAACGTCTTTCTGTTGTGTCTTCCAGGTGACAAATGTTTAAATATCTTTCGAGATCGACCGTCGAAAATTGCATTCCTACCCTTGTCTGTTCGCACTTGTTTGTCTTTACTTTTTTTTGTTAATTTGACTAATGGGAGAGTCAAGCATATCGATCTAAGATAAAACAACACAGATTCATGCTGGGCGACGAACGTATTAAATTGTTAAACATTAGTTAACCATTACACATAATGAATATTGTTATTTTTTTGTTAATATTGTGTTCAAATTGATTGTTTATTTAGAGTTGTTTTAATTTACTAATAATAACAGTTTTATACATCCCATTCAAATTGATACATACCAAAATAAATTGGGTTTCGTAGGAAAGATGATTCTAAATGTGTCCCTAGCATAATATTTTCTGATATTTAAAATATTTGTTTTCTACGAAAAAACAGACTAACTCACCGGTGAGTCGCTGGCGGTTAAGTGTTTAACTCAAATTTGTTTACGCGAATTATCAATTATGGTGTATAAATTTGCGAAATTGCTATTTTACTTATTAGTATTACTTAGTATCATCTCTTCAGTTTATATTGAAATACCGTATTTAAAAACTCTTGTATCGACAGAATATTATAAATAAATATTTTTCGATCCCTAAGAGCTTAAAAATATTGAATAACTAAATAGGAAATTCTCAAGCAAAAGAACGATTATAGAAATATATATTTAAAACAGTGCATAATTTCAGGTAAAGATGGAATCTGAAAATCCTTCTGGGGAATCGGCCTTCGATACTCGAGTAACCAAAGCTGAGTTTCCAGATTCTTTCGAAAACCGCTTAGAAGAAAATCATGTAAAAATAGAATCCGAACCCGTCAATGCAAATGATAAATGTTCATCCCCTAAATTGCTTAGAAGACAATTAAGAAAGAAAAGTTGTGGTAAAGATACGTCAAATAAATATATTATTTCCACGGACGAAGACGAACCTAAACAAAAAAAACCTTTTCGAACTCGAGAACAAAGGGAAAGATACAACGCTTCCTCAAGAGTTGAGTCGCAATCTTATGAACAAATAGAACATAGACGAGCCCGCCAAAGATTATGTCAAAAAAAATTGACTCCAGAACAGCATCAACAAAAACTTCTTTCGCGTAGAAAAAATGCTCTCACTCCGGAACAAATCGAACATCGAAATCTTCGGAGTAAAGAATGTTATTGGCGCAAAAAAAGACATATTCAAGAACTACGTACACTGAAAAAAAAATCAGGACGAATAGAGACAGTCGCTGAAAATCCTTCCGGGGAATTTGCCTCTGATCGACTGACCAAAGCTGAGTTTCCAGATTCTATCGAAAACTGCTTAGAACAAAATCATGCGAAAATGGAATGTGTATCCGCCAACGAAAATGATTCTAACCATTCATCCTCTGATTTGCTCAGTAGTCAAACAAGTGAGCAAAGTTCTGAAGAGAATACATCCGAAAAATCCTTTTTTTCCACGGACGAAGAAGAACCACTACAGCCTCGACCTAAAAAACGAGTTCGAACTCAAGAGCAAAAAGAAAGATACAAAGCTATGTCAAGAGTCGGGGGCCTATCCTATGAACAATTAAAACACAAAAGAGCTTACGCAAGAGCAAAATATTGGCGCAAAAGAAGACCAATTCAAGAAAAACGCAAGCAGGAGGAAAAGTCAGGACGAACAGCAGCACTCGCTAAAATGCGCCAAGAAATCAAGGTATTGAAAGAGCAACTAAAACATACTACAGAACCAAACGAACGCAATAAATTGAGACGTAGAATTAATAACCGCATTAAAAAAGAAACACTGTTAGAAACGGCAATAGATTGTAATCTAGAAAAAGTACCTCCTTTACCACAAAAACGGACCCCACTTACTCTAGAACAGCGTGAACGCAGAAGATTGTACGATATTCAATACAGACTTAAAAAGAAGCAAAAAATGATAGAAAGTGCATCAAATACGTCATTAGAAAATAAATCCGAGTGAAAATTATGACGTTCAAACAAAATGTAGATCATAACTAAAGTATGTATGGAAATATTATGTGATAATGATGTAGCTTTATTTTAAGAAGTTACTTGGGTTTTAAAATTTCAAGTTTCAAGGCAATCGGAGTAAAACTTCAACCGCTTTTTAATCAAAGCTCTATTTTTGAAGTCGTTGGACACGATTTCTCATAAACGAATGCGCCGATCTTATTCAAATTTTGCATTTTGATCGACTGACTGAAGGTCGTTTTTATTTTTGAAGGCGTGTCACACAATTGCAAATAAGTCGTCGAATATCTATTCTCTCTCTGATCGCCTTGTTCAATCAAATGCTTGAAATATTTGACAGGGCGACCCTATATCGCCGGACATCTTCGACCTGCACATGGACGATCTCTCTTCGGCGCTTGGAAAGATTACAGTTGGATGCCATGTGGGCGAATGGGTTGAATATTGAAAAGGGGCCGATTTCATTCTACCCGTTTATATCGAGGGGCGACACATCCAAGTAGTCAGAGAAATCTAATATCTCGGACACTTGATCGACGATGAGCTCAAAGATGATGCTGACATTGCAAGGCAGAGATGAGCCATCTGCATCCGCGCCAAGATGTTGGCACGTCGCTTGCAGAAAAACGTCTGCTTTTCTTCACTTACGACACAAAGGGGATCTGTGGACAATCTTTCGCTTAGGGTGCAATATAACAACGGTTATAGAGCACTGTTTGGGCTGTCCGGGAATTGCAGTTCATCCGAAATGTTCCTCTACGGACACATTCCCCAACTCGAAGAGATTTTGGGTAAAGCTGCAGCCGCGTCTTCCCATCAGGAAACGCTCTTGTTAGAGCACCTTCGATTGGCCAAACCTCTGTTATATTTAAAAGATGAAATGGACTTATATTTAGGACCCCCTAAATATCTCATTGAAATTTGATTAAGTTGTCTTTTAATTTTTTATTATTATTTGTATGTCTAGAACTAATTATGTATTTAACTTTTATTTGATGTAATATGGCAAAAGCTGTTTTTATTTTCAAAATAAAATAAAAATAAATAATATCAACTAAAGTGCTTTTATTATTTAGTTGAACTATTAGTAGTCCAATCGGGGTCTAGCACGTGCCATTTGCCCTAAAACTAAATTTTCGCACAAAACCACTTCTTAATTTTCGGTATCTAGCCATCCGACTTTTATTTGTAAAAGCTCGACCAGGTTTTTTAAACAAAGTTTTGAATAAAAACTCACCACAAATAACCACATCGCTTGATTGACAAGAATAAAATAAATGTATACTATCGTTTAACTATATCACATATGTATTACAGTACTAATCGTGAAAAAATGTAGTACTTCATGTCCCGGCTAAAGGGTGTTAAATGAATATAAGTGTTGCCCATATTTTCAATTGTGTATTCCCCATGATGAAACATACTTTTATGTATCCAGGAATGGGAAGGCTTTCTCTCTCATATTTTTATTTCGTTGAAATTAAAGATAACGACATACAATTGTTGTGATATCTTTCGACTACCAAATTTGAATTTGGGTATCTTTGTAGTTCTTTGTTCTTGGTATCTTCCATGATACTAGATCATACGGATTGCCACTTGTTATTTTTCCTATTATTCTATTTTAACACGTCCGTACGTGGTTACAAATCCCACCCAACAACCTTGTATATTTTAAATACCAACTGTTATTACAAAACTAATGCCTTTATGTTGAGGGCAACTGCAGGCTCCGAGAAGTGAATATGTTGTTAGTTGCGTCAGTTACGTTAGTAGTTTCTTTTGGCGCATAAGTTCCTTTTCTAAAGCTTAGGATTTTCTTAACTCAAGTAGCTTTTTTGAAGTTGTGAAACTTGTTTTCGTGAACTATCAATTATGGTATATCCAAAACGAATTTGCAAACTTGCTCTTTTACTTAATAATATAACTTAGTATCACTTCTTATTTTATAATAAAATACCGTTTTTAAAAGATAATAAAACTCTTTTATCGACCGAATATTATAAATGATTATTTTTTGATTCCTAAGAGTTTTAAAAAATTGATTAATTTAATGTAAAATTTCTTAAACAAGCAAATAAACGATTTTAGAAATAAAAATTTTAAACAGTGCATAATTTCAGGTAAAAATGGAATCTGAAAATCCTTCTGCCTTGAAAATCCTTGCCTTTGATACTGGACTGACCGAAGCTGAGTTTCCAGATTCATTCAAAAATTGCTTAGAAGAAAATCATGTGAAAATAGAATCTGAACCCGTAAATGCAAATGATAAATGTTCATCCCCAAAATTGCTTAGAAGTCAAAAACGAAAGAAAGGTTGTGGTAAAGATATCTCAAATAAATATATTGTTTCCATGGAAGAAGAAGAACCACAAAAACGTCGACGAAAAAAACGTGTTCTAACTCAAAAACAAAGAGAAATATACAACGCTTCCACAAGAGTTGAGGCACTAACTTATGAGCAAATAGAACACAGAAGAGCCCGTCAAAGATTATGTCATCAAAAATTGACTCCAGAACAGCATCAACAGAAACTTCTTTCGCGTAGAAAAAGTGCTCTCACTCCGGAACAAATTAAACGTCGAAATCTCCAAAATAAACAATCTTATTGGCGCAAAAAAAAGAGAATTGAAGAACTACGCAAGCTGGAGGAAAAATCAGGACGAATAGAAGCACTCGCTGAAAATCCTTCCGGAGAAAATTGTGTGAAAGTGGAATGTTCATCTCCTGATCTGCCCGCATGTAGAAAAAGTGAGCAAAGTTCTGTAGAAGACACTTTAAATAAATGTAATGTTTCCACGGACGAACAAGAACAACTACAACCTCGACTCAAAAAGCGTGTTCTAACTCAAAAACAAAGGGAAAGATACAACGCTTCCGCAAGAGTTAAGGCGTTATCCGAGGAACAAAAAGAATATAGAAAAGCCCGTCGAAGAATGCATTATATAAAAAATACTCCCACTCCGGAACAACTTGAACGTAAAAGATGGTATTGGTGCAAAATAAAAAAAATTGAAGAACAACGCAAGCTGGAAGAAAATTCACAACGAATAAAGGAATTCGATGAAAATCCTTTCGGGGAATTTGCTTTTGATAATCAATTGACTAATGCTGATACTTCAAATAAATGTATTGTTTCCACAGACGAACAAGAACCACGACGACCTCGACATAAGAAACGTGTTGTAACTCAAGAGCAAAAAGAAAGATACAAAGCTATGTCAAGAGTTGAGGGACTATCCGATGAACAATTACAGCACAAAAGAGCCTACGCAAGAGAAAAATATAAGCGCAGAAGAAGACAAATTCAAGAGCAACGCAAACTGGAGGAAAAGTCGGGACGAATAGAGGCACTCGCTAAAATACGCCAAGAAATTAAGGCATTGGAAGAACAACTAAAGCATACTGCTGATCGATACGAACGCAATAAATTAAGACGTAAAATTAATATCCGCAATAAAAAGGAAAAATTGTTAGAAACGGCAATAGATTCTAATCTAGAACAATTACCACCTTTACACCAAAAGCGGCTCCCACTTACTCCAGAACAGCGTGAACGCAGAAGATTGTATGATATTGAATACAGACTTAAAAGAAAACAAAAAAAGATGGATAATGCATTAAATAAGCCTTTAGAAAACGAGTCAGAGGCAAAATGACAACGTACGACGAAAATGTAGATCTCATGATCTGAAGAACGACTGCAAAGATAACGCGGTAATGATGGAACTTCAACTTAAAAGTAGTCCAAATTTTCACAACAGAGGATTATGCAGAGATTTGCATCAATTAGAAAGACTAGCATGTCACATACAAATAAGTTGCCTGAATGTCTCTTCTATTTTTTTAATAACACCAATGGAGATGCTATTGAGACGATTAATTTACAAATAATTTTGGACGACGTATATCTTTAATAGTAATAGTATATATTGAAAAATAACGACTAATTGAGTTCTGTAATTTTTTGATGATTTTTTTAACGATTAAAGCAACATCTTTAATATTTTTTAACGGAAGGTGTATGTTTCTATTATATATTGTTCCTATATTTCAGTCCTTTGTTTATAGAATAAAATATTACTCAAATAATGATCCTTTCTTTCAAATTTATTATAAAACCTTTATAAAAAAATATATTGTATAAAAAGCCTTTATACAAAGATAACAAGTGGAAATAGACCAATAATTCTTACCTTAGTATGATCTTAGATTTATTCACGGTGCGCGGTTCACAAGGAAAAGTGTGTTTACATATGAACATTTTAGGCGTGTTCTCAGTACGAAAAGTGTTAACGATTGACGGAAGTGGACGGAATTGTTGTTGGATACAATCGTCGCAATGGAATCCGTATTATCATAGAAATCGGGACACATTCGATTCAAATCTTTGACTCACATGGATATGAAAGAAAACGTCGGACTAAATCAGGGATACCTTGATCAACTCGCGGGTGATCACCGAATAGGAAACATAAACTCAAAAGCACAGTACGGCCGCAATTATTCGCGATATTTTTACGGATATTATATTTGGGATTTCGCAGATACAACTTCGGGAAGCTGCGAATTGTTTAAATTGTTATTAATGGCATAACTTAGTATCATCTTTTCTGTTTATAATTAAATATCGTATTTAAAGTCTTGCATCGACCGAATATTATAAATATTTATTTTAGGATTCCTAAGAGCTTTAAAATGTATTGATTAAATAGGAAAATCTTCAAACAAGCAAAGGACCAATTTTAGAATCATATATTTTAAACAGTGCATAATTTCAGGTAAAAATGGAATCTGAAAATCCTTCCGGAGCCTTCGATAATCGACTGACCAATGCTGAGTTTCCAGATTCTTTCGAAAATTGCTTAGAAGAAAATCATGTGAAAATAGAATCTGATCCCGTAAATGCAAATGATAAATGTCCATCCCCAAGATTGCTTAGAAGTCAAAAAAGAACGAAAGGTTGTGGTGAGGAAACCTCAAATAAATGTATTGTTTCCACAGACGAAGAAGAACCACAAAAACCTCGTCAAGAAAAGCTTGTTCCAACTCGAAAAGAAAAACATATACACAACGCTTCCAAAAGAATTATGGCACTATCTAATAAGCATATACAACGCAAAAGAGCATACGCAAGAGAATATTATCGGCGCAAAAGAATACCAATTCAAGAAAAACGCATGCTGGAGGAAAAGTCAGGGCGAATTGAGGAACTCGCTAAAATTCGCCAAGAAATTAAGGCATTGGAGGAGCAACGAAAGCTTACTACAGAACCAATCGAACGCGAAAAATTGAGACGTAAAATTGGTAACCGCCATCAAAAAGAAATATTGTTAGAAACGGCAATAGATTGTAATCTAGAACAATTACCTCGTTTACACCCAAAGCGGGCCCCACTTCCTCTAGATCAGCGTGAACGCAAAAGTTTGTATAGTCTTGAATATAGACTTAAAATGAAAGAAAAAAAGGTGGACAGTGCATTAAAAAAACAAACAAAGTTGAGGAATCATCTGATGAAAAATTACAACGCAAAAGAGCCTATGAAAGAGAAAAATATAAGCGCAGAAGAAAAAAAGTTCAAGAGCAACGCAAACTGAAGGAAAAGTCGGGACGAATAGAGGCACTCGCTAAAATACGCCAAGAAATTAAGGCGTTGGAAGAACAACTAAAGAATACTGATAATCGATACGATCGCATTAAAATAAGTCGTAAAATTAATATCCGCAATGAAAAGGAAAAATTGTTAGAAACGGCAATAGATTCTAATCTAGAACAATTACCTCCTTTAGACCGAAAGCGGCTTCCACTTACTCCAGAACAGCGTGAACACAAAAGATTGTATGATATTGAATACAGACTTAAAAGAAAACAAAAAAAAAAAGAATAATGCATTAAATAAGCCTTTAGAAAACGAGTCAGAGGCAAAATGACAACGTACGAAGAAAATGCAGATCTCATGATCTGAAAACGACTGGAAAAATAACGCGGTAATGATGGAACTTCATGAGAAGATGATATTGATGGTTAAAATGATTAATTTACAAATTATTTTAGACGTCGTATATCTTTAATATTAACCCTTTGCACTCGTATATCGCCGTAGTGGCGGCAAGATGTGTTTTACCGTTGCGCTCGTATGCCGCCGTATAGTCGCCATAATACGTTTCAACCTTTACACTCGTATGTCGTCGTATAGGCGGCACACCGTGTCTTATCATTACAGCGAGAAAAAAAATCTGAGTAGTCAGATAAGTAGATAAAATACAGTGTACTCACAAAAGGACATATATACGAGTGCAGAGGGTTAATAGAATATGGTGAAAATCCTTTGACTAATTTAAATCTTTAATTTTTTGATTATTTTTTCAACGATTAAACCAACTACTTTAATATTTTTTAACAGAAGGTACATATATGTTTCTTATTATGTATTATTCCTATATTTCAGTCCTGTGTTTATAAAATAAAATATTTATTACTAAAAGAACAATCTTTTCTTTCAAATTTATTACCAAACCCAAATTATTTTTTTTTGTATATAGCCTTGATACAAAGATAACAGGTCGAAATAGATCAATAATTCTTACCTTAGAATGATCTAAGGTAGAATTTTAACCTACATAATATCTGAAAAAGTATGACTTTGAAAACAACAAAATTTATATAAAAATATTTTCTTCACTTAATTATACAATAGTAAATAGAAAATCAATATTTATGATAAAAGTGGAAGCAGGGTTCCACACAAAGGCCAGGTTATATAGGACAATCTGGACAAAATAATAATGACGCCTTCCTTCTCAGGCGTATTCCACCAGTTGCTTACATTTGCGTCTTTTTTCTTATTGGCACTGTCTTTATCACAAAACTTCGGCAGATGTATTTTTGTACTTGATTGCACAATTTATTGATGAAGGTGAACCTAATATATTTCTAATTACAAATAGCCTAAAAGCATAGAGTGGCATTTTCTGATAATTGTCTGCATCGTATAACTGTCAAAAGCTTAGTAATATTTTATGGAGTAGATGAATGGTCATTTCTTTACATCACCATGATGTTTTCCTTTTACATGAATAATAAATTAAAATTTAAATAATGTTTTAAAAATGTAGTCGCCAGTCACACTTCCTATAAATTTTAACCCATGATGATTGAGTTTCTAGTTCGACCGCTAAACTCATGAAAAATACGGGACATAACAATTCAAACATTAATAGACAAAAATAGTTTATTAACAGCAAGCATTATGCTATTCAATTTGAACATTAAGACAAGACTTATGGTGGGACATAATAAATCTTTCAAACTCGAAAATAACTAGGAGCCATAACTAAGATCACAAAAATATATTATTCACAACTGCACTTGTGGACTAAATTCTAATATGCAAAACAATGTTACTCGCGGAAAAGTAGAACATGACGAAATCTTCTGAAGAGATGAGCAAATATTGTGTATTAATGAAAAGTACTAATAACAGCAACAGTGCTAAAGTTAATTTATTGAAATACAAGATTTATTCACTCTACGCGGTCCAGAGGGAAAAGTGGGTTTACATATGAATATTCACGGCGTGTTATCAGTACGGAAGGGGTTAACGATTGACGGAAGTGGACAGAATTGTTGTTGGACACAGTCGTCGCAATGGGATCCGTATTATCATAGAAATCGGGACATATTCGATTCAAATATTTTTTCCACGTTGATTTGAAAAGAAACGACGGACTAAATCAGGTATATCCTGGATCAACTCGCAGGCGATCACCGAATCGGAAACATAAACTCAAAGGCACTCGGGATATTTTTACGGATATTGTATTTGGGATTTCGCAGATACAACTTCGGGAAACTGCGGATTGCTTAAATTGACATTAATGGTATAACTTAGTATCATCTGTTCTGTTTATAATTAAATATCGTATTTAAAATCTTTTATCGACCGAATATTGTAAATATTTATTTTAGGATTCCTAAGAGCTTTAAAAATGTATTGATTAAATAGGAAAATCTTCAAACAAGCAAAGGACCAATTTTAGAATCATATATTTTAAACGGTGCATAATTTCAGGTAAAAATGGAATCTGAAAATCCTTCCGGAGCCTTCGATAATCGACTGAGCAAAGCTAATTTTCCAGATTCTTTCGAAAATTGCTTAGAAGAAAATCATGTGAATATAGAATCTGATCCCGTAAATGCAAATGATAAATGTCCATCCCCAAGATTGCTTAGAAGTCAAAAAAGAAGGAAAGGTTGTAGTGACGAAACCTCAAATAAATATATTGTTTGCACGGACGAAGAAGAACCACAAAAACGTCGACGAAAAAAACGTGTTCTAACTCAAAAACAAAGGGAAAGATACAACGCTTCCTCAAGAGTTGAGGCGTTATCAGAAGAACAAAAAGAATATAGAAAAGCCCGTCAAAGAATGCGTTATAAAAAAAATACTCCCACTCCGGAACAACTCGAACGTAAAAGATCGTATTGGTGCAAAATAAAAAAAATTGAAGAAGAACGCAAGCTGGAAGAAAATTCACAACGAATAAAGGCATTCGATGAAAATCCTTCCGAGGAATTTGCTTTTGATGATCGATTGACTAATGCTGATGCTTCAAATAAATGTATTGGTTCCACAGACGAACAAGAACCACGACGACCTCAACCTAAGAAACGTGTTTTAACTCAAGAGCAAAGAGAAAGATACAGAGCTATGACAAGAGTTGAGGGACTATCCGATGAACAATTACAACACAAAAGAGCCTACGCAAGAGAAAAATATAAGCACAAAACAAGACAAATTCAAGAGCAACGCAAGCTGGAGGAAAAATCGGGACGAATAGAAGCACTCGCTAAAATACGCCAAGAAAATATTGCGTTGAAAGAGCAACTAAATCATATTACTGAAACACAAGAACGCAAAAAAATAAGAAATAAAATTTATAAACGCAATAAAAAGGAAAAATTGTTAGAAACGGCAATATATTCTAATCTAGAAAAATTACCTTCTATACGCCAAAAGCGGCTTCCACTTACTCCAGAACAGCGTGAACGCAAAAATTTGTATAATCTTGAATACAGACTTAAAATGAAACAAAAAAAGATGAACAGTTCATTAAATAGATCTTTAGAAAATGAGTCTGAGGCAAAATGACAAAGTACAACGAAAATGCAGATCTCATTTTCTGAAGAACGACTGGAAAGATAACGCAGTAATGATAGAACTTCAACTTAAAGATAGTCCAAATTTACCCAAAAGAAGATTATGCAGAGTTGTGCATCAATTAGAAAGACTAGCATGTCACATACAAATAAGTTGCCGAATGTCTCTTCTATTTTTTTAATAATACTAATAATGATGACGACGGAGATGATTAATTTACAAATAATTTTTGAACATCGTATATCTTTAATATTAATAGAATATATTTAAAAAACTTTTGACTAATTTAGATTTGTAATCTTTTGATGATTTTTTTAACGATTAAAGCAACTACTTTAATATTTTTTAAAGGAAGGTGTATGTTTCTATTATATATTGTTCCTATATTCCAGTCCTGTGTTTATAGAATAAAATACTACTCAAATAATGATCTTTTCTTTCAAATTTATTATAAAACCTTTACAAGAAAATATATTGTATGAAAGCTTCGATTCAAAGATTACAAGTCGAAATAGATCAATAATTCTTACCTTGGTATGATCTAAGGCAGAAATATAACCTACGTATTATCTGAAATCCTCATTAACCAACCGTGATCTTATTCAAATAGACAAATTGTTTATTTTTAAGTTATTTACATTTTGCTCGTTGGGGTTCAGAATGAGATACTCATTTTTTTTAAATATCGAATTAACTGTTCAAGAGACGTACACTTTTTCAAAAATGTTTATTTATCGAATGGATATACATATATCCTTTTGTATCCTTATTTATTTTTTAGCATTCGGATTTTTTTGACATTGAGGCTCGTCACTAAATCTAATTTTGTTATTTTGACATTTTGGTGTGATAAGAATAACGTTTGTAAATAACTTCGGCAGATGTATTTTTGTACTTGATTGCACAATTTATTGATGAAGGTGAACCTTATAATATTCTAATTACAAATAGCCTAAAAGCATAGTGGCATTTTCCGATAATTGTCTACATCGTATAACTGTCAAAAGCTTAGTTATATTTTATGGAGTAGATGAACGGCCATTTCTTTACATCACCATGATGTTTTCCTTTTACATGGATAATAAATTACAATTTAAATAATGTTTTAAAAGTGTAGTCGCCAGTCACACTTCCTATAAATTTTAACCCATGACGATTGAGTTTCTAGTTCGACTGCTAAACTCATGAAAAATATGGGACATAACAATTCAAACATTCATAGGCAAAAATAGTTTAACAACAGCAAGCAAGCAAGCATTATGCTATTCAATTTGAACATTAAGACAAGACTTATGGTGGACATAATAAATCTTTCAAACTCGAAAATAACTAGGAGCCATAACTAAGATCACAAAAATATATTATTCACAACTGCACTTGTGGACTAAATTCTAATATGCAAAACAATGTTACTCGCGGAAAAGTAGAACATGACGAAATCTTCTGAAGAGATGAGCAAATATTGTGTACTAATGCAAAATACTAATAGCAGCAACACTGCTAAGGTTCATTTATTGATATACAAAATTTATTCACTCTGCGCGGTCCAGAGGGAAAAGTGGGTTTACATATGAATATTCACGGCGTGTTATCAGTACGGAAGGGGTTAACGATTGACGGAAGTGGACAGAATTATTGTTGGACACAGGCGTCGCAATGGGATCCGTATTATCATAGAAATCGGGACACATTTGAATCAGATCTTTTTTCCACGTTGATATGAAAGAAAACGTCGGACTAAATCAGGTATACCTGGATCAACTCGCAGGCGATCACCGAATCGGAAATATAATCTCAAAAGCACAGTACGACCGCAATTATTCGGGATATTTTTACGGATATTGTATTTGGGATTTCGCAGATACAACTTCGGGAAACTGCGGATTGTTTAAATTGTTATTAATGGTATAACTTTGTATCGTCTGTTCTGTTTATAAATAAATATCGAATTTAAACTCTTTTATCGACCGAATATTGTAAATATTTATTTTACAATTCCTAAGAGCTTAAAAATTGTATTAATTAAATAGGGAAATCTTCAAACAAGCAAAGGACCAATTTTAGAATCATATATGTTAAACAGTGCATAATTTCAGGTAAAAATGGAATCTGAAAATCCTTCCGGAGTAATTGCCTTCGATTATCGACTGACCAATGCTGAGTTTCCAGATTCTTTCAAAAATTGCTTAGAAGAAAATCATGTGAAAATAGAATCCGAACCCGTAAATGCAAATGATAAATGTTCATCCTCAAAATTGCTTAGAAGTCAAAAAAGAACGAAAGGTTGTGGTGAGGAAACCTCAAATAAATATATTGTTTCCACAGATGAAGACGAACCACTAAAACCTCGTCGAAAAAAACGTGTTCTAACTCAAAAGCAAAAGGATAGACGCAATGCATTGGCAAGAGTTGAGGCACTCTCCGAGGAACAAATTGAACACAGAAGGGCTCGTCAAAGATTTTGTCATAAAAAATGGACTCCAGAACAGCGTCAACGGAATCGTCTTGCTCATAGAAAATGTGCTCTCACTCCTGAACAAATTGAACGTAAAAATCTTCGAAGTAAAGAAAGTTATTGGCGCAAAAGAAAAAAAATTCAAGAACAACGCATGTTAGGAAACAAATTAGGACGAATAGAGGTATTCACTGAAGATCCTCCCGAGAAAATTACCTTCAATGATCGACTGACCAATGCTGAGTTTCCAGATTCTTCAAAAAACCGCATAGAAGAAAATCATTTGAAAATGAAACATAAACCCGTCGATGCAAATAATGTTAAATGTTCATCCCCTGAGTTGCTCATAAGTCAAATAAGTGAGCAAGGTTGTGAAGAGAATACTAAGAAAAAAAGTTTTGTTTCCACAGACGAACAAGAACCCCAACAAGCTCCACTCAGAAAACGTATTCTAACTCAAGAACAAAAGGAAAGATACAACGCTTCCTCGAGAATTGAGGCGCTATCCGATGAACAAATAGAACACAGAAGAGCCCGTCAAAGATTATCATATAAAAATAGTACTCCAGAACAGCGTCAGCGGAAACTTCTTTCGCATAGAAAAAGTGCTCTCACTCCGGAACAAATTGAACGTAAAAATCTTCGGAGTAAAGAATTTTATTGGCGCAAAAGAAGAAAAATTCAAGAACAACGCGAGCTGGAGGAAAAGTCTGGACGAATAGAAACACTTACCAAAATGCGCCAAGAAATTAATGCATTGCAAGAGCAACTAGAACATATTGCTGAACCAAACGAACGCAGAAAATTACAACGTAAAGTCAATAACCTCAATAAAAAGGAAATGTCGTTAGAAGCGGCAATAAATGATGCACCGGAACAAATACTCCTAGATTTACACAAAAAGCGGCTCCCACTCACTGCAGAACAGCGTGAATTTAAAAGATTAGGCGATATTCAATACAGACTTAGAAGCAAAAAAATGATGAACAGTGCATAAAATATGTAATTACGCGAAAAGTCGTTTGATTTGTATATTTTATTGTCTAAAGGCGACTTGTGTGTCTAGCATATGCATGTATACCATATGCTGTCCTGCAGGATCATTTATGATTTTTGAACACATTTTGTTCAGAATCGCCAATACATTTTTTGAACAATTTTGAACATTGTTTTGTTAATATTGTATACACGCCATTCAAAATGATGATCACTAATAACAGCAATATAGTTGTTGATGAACGATTAAATGATACATGTCATGATAAATGAATCAATGTATTCGTATATATGTCGTAGACGATGGTTTCGTGTTGAGGAAACCTTTGCTAGAAAATCATTAAACTAAAAATATTTTAATTTTTCCATGTACATATTATGTTTGATGACTGGCAAATATAATGTTTTAGTAGTGTTGCATGGAGGGTAAATGCATGGGAGTCAGTATTAATCATTTTCATACATCGTGCGTGCAATGTAATCAACATTAGAGTTGTTTTTTTCAATGTTGAGGGTGTCTGGCCAGTGGCCACTTAACCTTCTTTTGTTTTCTTGAAATTGTGGGAACTTCGTATAGTTATGCGTCGTGGAAGCTGCCCGCCAAAATGGGCCAATCGGAAGGCGGCAGCCGGATATAAAAATCCTCCCTAATACTATTCGCTCTTCGTTTCCACACCCCGAAAGTGGAGGATCTCCTCGGACGATGTGCTGTCCGAGGAGATCCTCCACCTCAGCGTCTCAGTTCTCTTTGACTCATCGAATCTTTTAATTCGAGAGGACGCATGGACGAACCATCCATACTCGGTTTGGCTCGCCCTGTATATGGCCTCCCTGCGGCAACCTCATTTTGGAACACTATCACCAATCCTGACGTTCCCGCCGTTCATTACTGCCGACTCGTCGGTCGGGACCATCGTCTACGGACCGCTCCATGATCGATCACGCATCGCCCGAAAGTGATCTTAGCCGCATATTCATTTTATTTATTTACTTAACACACTTTAGTCGGGCGCTAAATTGCCGAATATTTTAAGCGATTTTTTGAATAAAAACTAATCATAAATAACTGCATAGTTTGATCGAATGGTATAAAATAAATGTCTATTATCTTTTAACCCAATATGTATAGTTAGTTATTGTTATTAAAATACTGGGGGACGATTATATTAGTTCCGTACTTTATATTCGTCTTGAAATAATTTCCCTCTATGAAAAATCACAATTTAAATAATTTATGGTATGCACAGATACGACACAGTCTTTGGATGACCTTATTTCTCATCACTTATTAAAAGTTGATATTTCTTCCTAATAATCATGCTTCCGATAGTAACTTACTAACTTAGTACTTATATTATATATAATATTAAACGTGAAAAATATAGTACTTCGTGTCCCGATGAAAGGATGTTACATGCTTTTTTACATAGCAATTTAACTTAGTATCGTTTTTTCTGTTTATAAACTTTTGTATCGACCAGATATTATATAAAAATATTTTGAAGATTCCTAGGAAAATTTTCAAACTTAACCTAATCTGACTTGTAGGTAGTCCCGCAGTTAAGCGGTTAGACTCGTAACTCAATTATCTTGGGTTCAAATCTACATGAGATATAGCTGGCCACCGCATTTTTAAATCACATATTCGCAATAAAAAACCATGTAAAAATGATTGGGCAATTCTCCCATAAAAGGGATTGCTAAAAGCCACTCAAGTATATTTTTCAAACAAGCAAAGGACCAATATTAAAAAACATATATTTTAAACAGTGCATAATTTCAGGTGAAAATGGAATCTAAAAATCTTTCCGGGGAATTTGCCTTCGTTAATCAACTGACCAATGCTGAGTCTCCAGATTCTTTCGAAAACTGCTTTGAAGAAAATCATGTCAAAATGGAATGTGAGTCCGTTGATGAAAATGATGCTAAATGTTCATCCCCTGATTTGCACAGAAGTCATACAAGTGAACAAAGTTCTGAAGAGGGTACATCAAATAAACATATTATTTCGACGGACGAACAAGAACCAAAAAAACGTCGACAAAAAAGACGTGTTCTAACTCGAGAACAAAAGGATAGACGCAATGCATTGTCAAGGGCTGAGGCGCTCTCCGAGGAACAAAAAGAACATAGAAAAGCCCTTCGAAGATTGCGTTATAAAAAAAATATTCCCACTCCGGAACAACTTGAACGTAAAAGTCTTCGGCGTAAAAAATGGTATTGGCGCAAAATAAGTAAAATGGAAGAACAACGCAAATTAGAAGAAAATTTACGACGTATGAAGAATGAAAACCTTTCCGGGGAATTTGCCTTAGATAATCGACTGACCAATGCTGATACTTCAAATAAATGTATTGTTTCCACGGACGAACAAGAACCACAACAACCTCGACCTAAAAAACGTGTTGTAACTCAAGAGCAAAAGGAAAGATACAAAGCCAATTCAAGAATTGAGGGATTGTCCAATGAACAAATAGAACACAAAAGAGCTTACGCTAGAGAAAAATATTGGCGGAGAAAAAGACAACTTCAAGAACAAAGCAATTTGGACGAAAAGTCAGAACGAATACAGGCACTCGCTAAAATGCGTCAAGAAATTAAGGCGTTGAAAGAGGAACTAGAGCCTGTATCTGAAATACAAGAACGCAGAAGATTGCAACGTAAAATATATTACCTCAATAAAAAAGAAGTGTTGTTAGAAACTGCAATAAATTGTGCACTAGACCGAATACCTGATTTAAACAAAAAGCCGAGGATATTTACTCCAGAACAGCGTGAACGCGGAAGATTGAACGCTATTCAATACAGACTTAAAAAGAAGCAAAAAATGATGGATAGTACATCAAATACTCCATTAGAAATTAAGTCTGAGTGAAAATGATGACATCCGAATAAAAAATAGATTATAACTGAAGAGCGAATCGAAAGATTGTGTCATAATGATAGAGCTTCATCTTTAGGGGTTACATGGGTTTTAAAATCTCAAGTTTCAAGTCAATAAGAGTAAAGCTATAGAAGAGAAATCCTTTGGAAATTTAGGGTCGATCAGGTGGGAGTGTCGCACTTTTATAGCTTTCTTCAAAACTCTATTTTTGAAGTTGGTGAACACGATTTTTCAAAAACAAATACACCGATCTTATTGGTATTTTGCATTTTTCTTCTAAATAGGATTGACCAGTAATTGAACGATGGTTTTTTTTTTATTTTCGAAAGAGCGACATGTCACAATTGCAAATAAGTGGTCGAATATTTCTTCTATTTTTTAATAATGCCAATAAAATACTTTTATTAAATATTGGACTCGTTCGATTTGCTAACAATTTTGGTTGTCATATTTCTTTAGTATTAATAGAATATGTTCAAAAGAGCTTAGGCTAATTGAGATATTTATTATTTTGATGATTTAATTAACGATTAAAGCAACTTCTTCAATATTTTTTTTAATATTAGATGTAAGTTTTATTATATACTGTTGATACATTTCATGTATGTTCAGACCGTGAAACTGAAAAAGGATGAAAGCGAACGTTATATTTTTGCGACATTTACGAAAGGAAACCAGAGCTTCATTCTGAAGATTGCTTCGAAAAATATCATATATTACATGATAACAAAAATTAATAAATCAAATAAAATGTCTAATATACTTAATAAACGTCCTGCATAACAAAATACTATTTTTTTTTTGTTCATAAACCCCCATTTTTTTCATTTTATTCCAAACAAACATTTTTTTAAGAAATTCACAACTTTCAGAAACTCACGAAATTCAGTGGGAACTTTTATGAAAAAATCTTGAGCCAAAAGGACTAATGAGTGTCTTCTATTTTGTTTATAATCAAATACCGTATTTAAAAGAACATCAAACACTTACACCGTCCAAACATTATAAATGATTATTTTTACAATTCCTAAGAGCTTAAAACGTGTATTAATTAAATATAAAATTCTTCAAACAAGCATATGATCAATCTTGCAACTAAATAAAATTGCAACCTTTTTGTTTTTCTTTGACCTCAAAAATTCACTTGATTTCACGCTTTTGTTTACGAAAAACCGCGTTGCGCAACAGAGGATGCTATTTTTCTGCTTCTTTCTTCAGTGATGGGAACAAGAAGCTTCTTATCTGATGGAAAAAATGCACCTCTAATGAAGGGAACTATGTAGAAAAATAAGATACTCCATTTGTATTTTTAAATATCACTAATCTCTATTTTTAAATATCTCAGATCAAACATCCATTAATATTGATATTAGATTTTAACATATCTTACGTGGTTGCCTTCCACCCAACACCCTTTAAGTACAGACTGTGTGCAAAACTAATGCCTGTAGGTTGAGCGCAAATACTATCTCCGAGAAGTCTGTTGGCGCCAAAGTTCATTTTCTAGAACTTGGGATTTTCTTAGCTCAAGCAGCCTTTTGGAAGTTGTAGAATTTGTTCTCGTGAACTATCAATTATGGTATGTATATCCAAAAAAAATATGCAAACTTGTTATTTTACTTAACTTTTTCTCTATCTTAAAGAAAATCAAACTCTTGTATCGATCAAATATTATAAATAATTATTTTTACGATTCCTAAGAGCTTAAAAATGTGTTATCTAAATATGAAATTCTTCAAACAAGCATAGGACCTATTATAAAAACATATTTTAAACAGTGCATAATTTCAGGTAAAAATGGAATCTGAAAATCCTTCCGCGGAATTTGCCTTCGATAATCAACTAACGAAGGTGGAGTTCCCAGATTCTTTTAAAAGCTGCTTAGAAGAAAATGATGTGAAAATGGAATGTGAATACCTCGACGAAAATTATATTAAATGTTCATCCCCTGAGTTGCTAAGAAGTGAGCAAAGTTGTGAAGAGGATACTTCAAATAAATGCATTGTTTCCACAGACGAACAAGAATCACAGCAACCGCGATTGAAAAAAACTGTTCTAAATCAAGAGAAAAAGAAAAGACGAAATGCTTCGTGCAAAATTGAGTCGCTATCCGATGAACAAAGAGAACACAGAAGAGTCCGTCAAAGATTTTATCGTAAAAAATGGACTCCAGAACAACGTCAGAAAAAACGTCTTTCGCATAGAAAAAGTACTCTCACTCCGGAACAACTTGAACATAAAAATCTTCATCATAAAGAATATTTAAGGTGCAGAAGAAGAAAAATTCAAGAACAGCGCAAGCTGGAGGAAAAATCAGGACGGATAGAGGCACTCGCTAAAATGCGTCAAGAAAACATGGCGTTAAAAGAGCAACTAAAGCATATTACTGAATCACTAGAACGCAAAAAAATAAGAAATAAAATTTATAAACTCAATAAAAAGGAAATATTGTTAGAAACGGCAATAGATGGTGAACTAGAACAAATACCTCCAAATTCATACAATCAGAAGCCGACACCTACTGCAGAACAACGAGAACGCAGAAGATTGGACGCTATTCAATACAGACTTAAAATGAAGCAGAAAAAGATTGACAGTACATCAAATACTCCATTAGAAATTAAGTCTGAGTGAAAATGATCCGAATAAAAAATAGATTGTAACTGAAGAACGAATCGAAAGATTGTGTCATAATGATGGAGCTTCATCTTTAGGGGTTACATGGGTTTTAAAATCTCAAGTTTCAAATCAATAGAAGTAAAGCTATAGAAGAGAAATCCTTTGAAAATTTAGGGTCGACCAGGTGGGAGTGTCGCACTTTTATAGCTTTCTTCAAAACTCTATTTTTGAAGTTGGTGAACACGATTTTTCAAAAACAAATACGCCGATCTTATTGATATTTTGCATTTTTCTTATAAATAGGATTGACCAGTGATTGAACAATGTTTTATTTTTATTTTCGAAAGAGCGACATGTCACAATTGCAAATAAGTGGTCGAATATCTCTTCTATTTTTTAATAATGCCAATAAAATACTTTTATTAAATGCTGGACACGTTTGATTTGCTAACAATTTTGGTCGTCATATTTCTTTAATATTAATAGAATATGTTCAAAAGAGCTTAGGCTAATTGAGATATTTATTAAGCAACTTCTTTAATATTTTTTAACATTAGATGTTTGTATTATATATTGTTGATACATTTCAGTCCTGTGTTTATGGAATAAATTTTTTATTACTCAAAGATTGATCTTTTCTTTCAAATTTACTACCAAATCTTTATAAGAAAATATATTATATATATCCTTGATTCAAAGACTACAAGTCGAAATAGATAAATAATGTTAAATGAATGCAATTTACCCTTATGTATTAAGAAATGGGAAGGTATTCTCTTTCATATTTCCATTTCGATGACACTAGGAGATAACGAAATATTATCGTTGCGACGTCCTTTGAACTTGTCATTTAGAAAGAGCAGCATGTCACACAATTGCAAATAAGTTATCGAATGTTTCTTCTATTGATAATATGTACCAACAAAGATGCTATTGATTTGCTAGTTTAATAGTTTTGGACGTCGTAAATCTTTAATATTAATAAAATATGTTGAAAAAACTTTAACTAATTGCGATCTTTGATTGATTTTATTAACCTGTTGAGGAGCGAGCAAATTTAAAATCGATGAAGTTGTTGATGTCATAATCGCTTTACGCCGATTACTTTCTGTCAGCTCCTAATCAGCCTAAGACAATCTTCAATTCGAGGCAGAGTCAATTCTAAATAAACATTTGATAACATACAAGATCGCGTCATTTCTTTACATAAACAATGCACAAAAAATCGATTCATTTGCTCCTCCTTTAGAAGGAAATGATAATTGAACAAAGACTCATTCAACACGCAGCGAAGAACGGCAAGCAGTTAAATAGATAACACACAATATTCGGTCGTTTCTTTGCGTAAACAAATAACACACTTGAAATCGAAATCATTATAAGTCGATAAATTTGGGCTTAACGATCTATACAATCATGCGAGGAACTATCCGTCTCAGTCTCCCGAACTGCGCTAAGTTATCTCTGTCTCTGTCTGTCTCCGAGCTTCAATGTGCAAGAGTGCTCTTTCTGGGGCATAAGAATTAGGACGTACATGTACGTCGAAGCTCCCTGACAGCTTAATGATTAAAGCAACTTCTTTAACGCTTTCGCGCGCGTTATCGTCATTTTAATTGGTTTCGTGAATCCGATTGCCGACAATATTCATGAATACCGATTAGTGCTTATAAGCAATCGCCAAAACAAACAATGAGTCAGTTATTCTGTTTCGTGTTTGCCTCTTGATTTCACTAATCGTTGTTATTGATAACATTCCAGCGATAAGACCGAAGTTTTATCGCCGTCGAACCATTCATCATTAAATTAATTGATCCACACGTTTTTTTTAATATGTTCTTTACACTTTTCAGTGATTTTCAACCATTGTATTTTCTTTAATAATAAAACCATTTAAACCATCGCTAATACACACAATGAAAGGTCGATCGTTTTGTCTCGTGTTATTGTATTAGAGTAACGGGAGTCGAAAGCACACAAGCAGAGCAGGATTTTTTTGGGCAGGTTTGGCATCTCCATGAAGTCTCAGTGCGTTTATTATTTTTTGAACACCACCTGCAGCGCAAATAACATATTTTCTTTTTATAATTTTTTGGAATAGGATTTTTTTCCAAAAAAATGACTAGAGTATTGCCTATTGTTGGAGTAGGCGTGACAGTTACCAATTCTCTACCATCTGTTATATGGGCAATACCTAATAAGGATTCTATTAAATTTGTCTCTAAATTGTAGAAAACTTATCACCTTTTCCATTTTAATGCGGTATAAAATCCACGCATTAAATATTGACATGTCTAACAAATGGAATATAATTTTTTTATACCACCGAATTGTTTTTCGGGGACAAGAATAGTATGCTATGAGTTGGCCTGACCTGTCAACACCACCCATAAATTTATTGTATTCCACAACTTCAATGGGCTTTATTTTTATGATTCCATATCTGTTAGTTTTTTCGATGAGCTGAGGGTGATATTTGGTTGTAATGCTTAATACGTCTCTAGTATCGTGCCATTTTGAAATATATATATTATTTTTTCTTAACCATATGTGTTCTCCCTTTTTAACCTTCTTCTTTGTTATTTCTGCTGGATTTCCTCTTCTATTTGCACGCAATGTCCCTGTTGTATGCGTCCTTTTTTCTAATAGTTTAGTAGATAATGAAATGTTATTAAAAAAAAATGTCCATAAAAACATGATGACCTTTGTGGAGAAATGGATTCATCAATTTAAGTACGATCATCAATCAAAGGCATCAATTTTGGTTCCTCTAGGTTCGTTATCAAATAACCTTCCTCTATAGATTTCTAGATTATGGATGTATCCATTTGGGGAACACAATTTATAAAATTTGATGCCATACTTAGCTTTCTTCCCTTTCGTGTATTGCCGTAACCACAGTCGCCCTCGACGAAGAAGAGATTCATCTAAAGAAATTTCTTCCGATGGAGAATATATATTTTGAAAATTCGAAACAACGATGTCAACAGTGAGCTTATTTTTGACATCCTGTCATTGTTATTTATCGTGCAATTTAAACATCTCAATATTTTTTCGAATCTTCTACTCGACATAATATAAGAAAATATTGGATGATAATACAATGAAGCTCGTGAAAACATTTTTCTTAGTGTTGGAAAGCCTATATGCCCACCGAGCAGACACAGTCCAAAAAATTTTTCCAATTCCATATAATTTATTTCATTGAATTTGGTCACCATGCAGTATCTTGTTTTTGGTAAATTTTTTACCATACTTTTTACCATAAGCATTCGTACATTTTATCAACAATTTATTAACTTCCCCAGTCCAAATACTTGTAAAAAATTCTATAGGTGTATCTCCAATATCTTTTTTTATTCCTGAAGATGTAAAATCAAAACCAAAATCTGGTATGAGAATATTTGACCGGACCGGGCATGGTGTTGATCGGACCTTATGATCCGCGAAAAAAAATTGTATTTACGTAAAAATATTTTGGGAATAAACATTATTTTATGTGATTTTGCCGAAATTGGTAATCCGAAACGTAAGTACATAATACTTTTACGTGGGCGATGTTCATAAAATGTCCAAGTCGGTGCATCACAAAAATCGAATTATTAACCAAAATGAATTTATCTTACTCGGAAAAGTTTGGGAGTCTTTGATCCATGTTTTGTAAATGGTTTGTTATTGTGTCCCTGAAGGCGGCAGGCATAGGACTAATCCGGCGCGAGAGGTTTAGGTTGAGCGAGGTTTATTTGCACTCATATGCTGCAGCGACGAACGGAGTGACGATATGCGCGCAGGAAAGCGTTAATATTTTAAACAGAATATATGTGTTTTATTATATAATTTTCCTTAATTTCAGTCCTGTGCTTATGGAATAAAATATTTATTACTCAAAAAATGATATTTTCTTTCAATTTTTATTACCAAACTTTATAATAAAAAAAGAAATATAGCTGTGATTCAAAGACTACAAATCATTCATTTTTAATGAATATAACTTACCCGTATGTCGAAATAGTGTACGACAGTTAATCCGTCAACAAATATATATAATAATAAATATATGTTAGTATTGTTACATGTAAATTATATTGCGGTGTTTAATGATTCATAGTAAAATCACTGGTTGATGACAATTTATAGCTCTGAATATTGGATATATCGTGTTGTGTTAGTTTAGCGCTGTTTTTTTGAACATACAAGTTTGCTAAGTAAAAATTTTTTGCGCGGGGACATGTGTTATCGCGTAAAAAAGTATATTTGAAACAAAACAAGTCGATAAGTACGCTAGCAAAGCAAATTTTACGCCTGAAATTATTAAATACAGTTGAGTTGTAGATAAGTATTTTACCAATAAAATACTTATCTACAAAAATATACTGCAGCGAATAAATATGTCGATTGTTGAGAAATTCTCATATATAATAAATCAAATATGAATAGACAAAAGGATACATATTCTTCTTTTTTACGTGCCCTTCTTCAAGAATGTTGGCAACCAGAGATCATATTTTTGGTTTCTTATAATAGAAGGATCAAACTCAAAAGCTAACATGGTAGCAAAAAAATGCAGATTTTCACAGAAACATAAAAAATAATAAATTACCAGACACAGAATACCTACACAAATTAACTCTTCTTTGGTGGAACAGTTTATTTGAATTAATCATAAAATATACTGTAACGTAGGGGGCCGCTGACTATGGGCACCCCTGCGTTCCTTCGTAGCTGCAGCGGATGCTGCGTATCCGGATCGCGGAGCCCGGATCCAAAGGTCACTCGAAATTAGGCGTTTCGTAACGTTCGTCTGGACCACGAGGACGGCGCCGGTGAACTACGGATATTTACGTCAGGATTCTATGGATGGGGATGTTCTGTTCGTCGAAGATCGTGGAAAGGAGAAGATGAAGTCAAAGACTGTATGTCAGCTCAACGCATTTATTTATATAAAATGCGGAGCGCACAGTCGTGGATGGCAATGGCGTGTGATGAACTATCCAGTCAGGCGAAGTGCAGCGAGAATGGCGATGTATGGAGGCTCCAACGGAACAATCTCCGAAAAGATGTTCCTCGGGCAAGGCCTAGGATTGAACTAACGTCTCTGTAATATTTCTACAGAGCGTTACATTTATACCTGGCAATTGAAGCCAGGCCACCATTTCTTATCTATGTAACCGACGCCAACGTCCTTATCTACATGGAGCGCGTCGAAACAGCCCTTATAGCGGTACTTCTTGTTTCTTGACCACGTGTTTCTTGACCGTAAGGACTGGCAACGGCGAAATCCCATGGATTTCGCCGCATGTACACTATTTTTAATTATTTAATTATGCCTCCACGCTACAATACAATTGGTCGAAAAAATATCCGCCGAAGGCCATGGATCTATAGATGACACAAAAAGTTATTCCCATACAATAAATAAACATTTTGAAAATGTATGTAAACACTTAAATCTTCTTTGTGCGGTAGATGCGTTTCGCAGAAAATCGCACAAAAAAAGCTATGATTTACATTGAAAAAGTGAAGATGCGTTCCATGGATTTTAAAAGCCGCATAACTTTGAAACAGCTATAAGGCAATTAAAAAATAACATTTAAAGATGTCTGACATCTGACACCTCAAATGCCAGACATCCACTAGAGAAACACTAATTATCTTAATTACAAACTATATGATTCAAAATGGCTCTCTTCTTTGGAATAAATAGTATACCCAGTGTTAATGTCATCATTGTTCTGTGTAGAGTTTCTCTTTCCAGCAATACTATTCATGATTTGTATTGCTGGAACGTCACTGTAGTCCCTAACTCTGTATAAATCTGGTAGAAATAATAGAGCGTTACATAGAAAAGATTCGTATCCAGTTTGAAGTAAATTAATTAATTAAAACTTGAGATATAATGTCAACTGTATTGAAAAAAGTAGTTTCGAGAAAAACGTGTTAAAAGATTTCATTATGATAGAAGCGGCTAAGTTTCCGCGTCACTAAAATAACTATAACTCGGTAAGTAGTTAGAATTTAGGAAATTCCTTTGGAAAATGTATTTTCAAAAGTCGAAACATTGGAAAAATGCCAAAAACGAGATCAATTCTTTCAAAAATCTAAACCATAATAAAGAGCATGGTCGTAATTCACACAATCTCAAATTATATTTTTTTTCCAAATTTCGATTAGTGTCGATGACTTATTTCCTATTTTATCCAAAATATCTCGATACGTACTCTTTATAAAATTTTTAAAAAAGAAACAATTGATTTAAAATAAACGCATAACTTCGAAATCGCACAAAAAGAGGATTAAGTGTACCTTGTATAGAAATTCGATTTTTTTTAAATGGGCATTTCATTCTGCGCCGAATTCCAGCAAAATAAAAATAACTTAAAAGTAAACAAATTTAAAAATAATTAAAAAAAAAAAGATACTGCACGGCCTTCCCACATGATATATGAGTGTATGATGAGATGCAAAACACCTGTCTCTGTCTCCGATTTTCAGCACTCAAGGCGTTAAATACATTCTTAGTGAATTGTTTTTGAAAGTTTCGGAAAAAATATATAAACCAATAAACATGTTATTAGATTGCGCTAAAAACTGCGCTTTGGAACAAAAAAAAACTCCGGCAGTAAAGTGTTAATATTATTGAAGGCGCTAATACCGTTTGGTTGGCGATGACTGCGACTCCGAGGAGTGGGGATATCGATATTCGCCTCAGTGCGACGCCGACTCTCTGTGTATCAGCGTCTCGTATGGTGCTTACGATTTGCAGCGCTTTTCAAACTGTGATGCTTGTTGTCACAGACGATAGATAAAGGTACGTTTCATAATTATTCATACATTAATTTGTTTTGGATATTTATTGCTAAATAGACATTTCGAGCACGATGACCTGCTCATGGTCACGCAATAGCTGACCGTGAGTATGCCGTGACAGTATGTCCGACATATTGGAGAGAGGTAAATATCGCTACAGAAATTAAAGTGGTTGTAAACATGTTTCTATAATTTAAAAAATGCTCATATATATTATGTAATATTGTAGTAATATGATAATTATGATGTTAGATAATTGGTTTTAATAAGAAAAACAATACTAGTTTTTTTTTACATTTTGAGTTAGGATTGTGACTTCTCTCTGATTGTGAAAACAATATTATATTTGTTTTATTTTCCTTGTGTTTTTTTAATGTAGAAGAATTTAAAAAGACAATTTTTTCCTATTTTTTTTTCTTCAGGAGCGCTTGCAACGATAAAGATGTTGTTAAAAATACGCCCTTGAAGAATAAATTGAACTTGAAAAAATTGGGTAATATGTATGTACAATTTCCGATATTCCGAACAGCAAGATGTGATCAGGCAGTCATTGCTCGAAATATCAGAAAGAGGTGCATTTTTATCCCAAAACAAAAACTAATGCAATCACATACCCGTTTCATTTTCATTGACAAACTGTTGTAATGTAGCGTGATTTGACTTTTATGTCTATACAAAAAATAAGGTTCCTGGTCAGCCTTCCCAATATTCGAAAGACGAAGTGACGTCATCTCCAAGCAAAGCCATAACAAAGGTATGAAACGCCCGTGGCAAGTATCTAATTCCCCCCCCCCCCCCCTACGAAATCCAATTTATTTTTTAAAGTTTACTAATACGGGGACGGAGGGGTTTGAATGTTCAACGGTCCGCTTTTCGGATCGCTGATATGATGGATATAAAACGATTACAAACTCATTATGAAACGAAGTTGACTGAACTGTGGGCTATTTAAATTTTACTCACCAAGTCTCGTAATCATAAAAAAATATCACCTAGTAACATTTGAATGAAGAGAAACTTCGCCAAAGTGTTCCAATGCAAGTCATCGTATCTTACATAAACATATAAAGTAGATAATCATATTGTGGCAATTTTCAAAGATGCGTACCATTTGAGCAAGCAAAGACGTTTAAAAAGCTTATTTATTGAAATTCTTAAGTTCATCTATTTTTCAGATTAAAATGGATTCCGATCAACCATTGGAAGCAATTAACTTCGGTTTTATTGACGTTCGTTTATATCCTGTAAAGTGCGAAAAAAATGCGTATACGGAAAAGAGCAATAGAAATGGCCCTGAGGAGAATGCTTCCGAACTGCCCTTGGTGGCAATAAAGCAGGAAACAAAGCATGAAAGTATCTCTGAAGAACAAATTAATATGTTGGAAACTTCAATTGTTCAACGCTCAAATAGATCAAAACGAGCTTTTAAATTGAAAACAATAGTAGCAATGGAAAGTGAAAGCGATTTAGACTTTGAATCGGATTCAATTTCTTTTAAAGGATTAAAAAGCAATCCGTCTAAATGTAATAAACCACTTACTAAGGAACAGCGCGATCGCAAGAACGCTTCGCAGAGAAACGAAGCCATCTCGCAAGAGCACATTGAACATAGAAAGAACAGAAGAAGGCAGCGAATGTCCGAGATGAATCATGAACAGCGTGAAAAAATGAAAGCAAGAAACAGAGAAAACATGCGGAGTGAAAAACAGCTGGAACGCAACAGAATTAGTTTTAAAAATAAATTGAAAAATATGACTCCAGATGAAAAAGAAAAAAGGAACGCCTCGCGACGAGTGCAGGCACTTACACAAGAACAAATTGAACACAGAAGAGCGAAAAAGAAAGCCTATAGAAGGCGAAAAATTGTGGAATCGCCCGAAAAGAAGCCAAAACCTCCGTTAAAAAAACGTATTTATACTAAGGAACAGCGCGAACGTAGAAGATTGAACGCAATACAATATAGACTTGACAAAAAAGAACAAATGTTGAGGAACGCTTTAGCGTATCCAATGGAAAATATCAGCAAACCCAAAAACAAGAAGCGACCTAAATCTGCAGAACAATTGGAAAAAGAAAGAGAACGAGCTAGAATGAAAAAACTTGCGAAAAAACAGCTCCAGTGCTCAAATGTTTCTTCATGATGTGACGATGAACTTGGGCGTGAAAGTAAATGATAACCACCTCCAAGAGTGCTTAGAAAGATAGAAAGGAAACTTGGATTGCTGGAACTCATTAAACGTTTTCAAAATTAGGCTTTTCTTGAGAAAATGATTTCTCAAACAAATTTTATGAATGGATGAGTTTGAAATCGAACATAGAAATAATTTAATTGTAATTCGCTCAAACATTTCCACATCGTTTTTTGTTGAATAAAAATGTTGACAATCTACAGAAATGGCTTTTGTAATTATTAATATATTGCCAAACCTATAAACAAACTATTATCTTTATTTAATGATAATAAATTCAGATAGCCAAATAATCTTGCCTGTAAATACGTTGTATTTTGGCCAAGAATGCCTATCCTTTATATATGAATAAAACGAATTATATTCATAAGCACCTAAACATGACTCGCGTAAATCTCTAAAATCCTATTGTAACGTATATCGATTTGAACTATTTGTCTAAATAGAAATAAACTTTCTGGTCAGTCTTCCAAATATTCGAAATACGGCATGCCATCATCTTCAAGTCTTGTAATCATAAAAGTTCGTCGCCTAGTAACATGTGAATAAAATAAACGGATGAAGAATAATTTCGTCAAAGTGTTACAAACTGCAAAGTCATTGTATTTTACATAAACATATAAAGTAGATAATCATGTTGTGGTGGTTCTTAAAGATGCGTACTATTTGAGCAAGTAAAGGTGTTTTAAAAGCTTATTTATTGAAATTCTCAAGTTCATCTATTTTTCAGATTGAAATGGATTCCAATCAATCACTGGATGCGATTAACCGTGGTTTTATTGACATTCCTTTACATACTGTAAAGTACGAAGAAAATGGATGTTCAAACATTAGTAATAGAAAAGACCCTGAGGAGAATGTTACGGAACAGCTCTTGGTGGAGATAAAACAGGAAACAATACTAGAAAATATCTCTGAGAATCAAAATAATATATTTGAATCTTCAATGGTTCAACGCTCAAATAGACCAAAACGAGTAATTAATTATAAAATGTTAATAGCAGAGGAATCAGAAAACGAAAGCGACTTAGACTTTGAATCGGATACAATTTCTGATAAAGGATTAAAAAAAAATACGTCAAAATGTAAAAACAAGCCTCTTACCAAAGAACAGCGTGACCGGAAGAACGCCTCGCAGAGAAACGAAGCCCTCACGCAAGATAACATTGAATATAGAAGGAATAAAAGAAGGCAGAGAATAGCCGATATGGATCCTGAGCAGCGTGAAAAAATGAGAGCAGAACATAATGAATACAAGCGCAAGGAAAAACAGCGCGAATACAATAGAAAATACTCAAGTAAAAGAAGGAAAAATATGACTCCAGATGAAAGAGAAAGAAAGAACGCTTTGCAACGAGTGCAGGCGCTTACCAAAGAACAGCTTGAGCATAGAAGAGAGACGAAGAAGGCTTACAGACGGCGAAAAATGGCTGAAAATCCCGAGAAAAAACCTAAACCTCCGTCAAAAAAACGCGTATTTACTGAGGAACAGCGCGAACGTAAAAGGTTGCACTCAATACAGTATAGACTTTTCAAAAAAGAACAAATGTTGAAGAATCCCTCAGCGTATTCCGAAATACCCAAAAAAGATAAGCGAATCAAATCTGCGGAACAACGAGAAAGAGAAAGAGTAAGATCGATAAAGAGAAGGCTTGCTCAAAAGCAACTCAAACTCAACTCAAATGTTTCCTCGCGATGTGACGATGATCTTGGGTGCGAAAGTAAATGATAAGCATTCAGCATTTAGAAGATTTTTTTTCAGTGAAAATGATTTCCCAAGCTGAGATTTTGAATTAAAATCGTAAAATAATTGTAATTAACTCAAACATTTCCATATCATTTATTATTGAATAAAAATATTGAACATTCATAAAAGGTTTTTTTTTAAATTAATATACTGCCAAATCAATACAAAAAGTATTATATTTATTTGATTATAATTATTCTTAAAATAGTTACAATTAAGGAAAAATATTTGTAACTCAAGTTCCATTTTGGTTTATATTACATGTATGATTGAAAGCAATTCAATTTTATGTCTAACTTGTTACAGCTATGCATACATTTTATTTTGGTCACAAATCCCTATTCTTTATTTATTTAGATAAGTATGTTTTTAAAAGTTTTATTCCGATGTTGTAATGTATATCGATTTGAATTATATGTCTAAAAAAAATAAGCTTGATGCTCTTTCTTCCGAATATTCGAAGAACGACGTGCCGTTATCTTCAAGTCTCGTTATCGTATAAGTTTTTCACCTAGTACCATTTGAATGAAATGACGGACGATGAACAACTTCGCCAAAGTGTTTCAATAAAATTATAATTATTTCATCATAAATAAGTATAAATTAAATAATCATATTGTGGCAGTTTTTAAAGATGTGTACAATTTGACCAATCAGTTGTAAAAAATTATTTATTGAAATTCTCAAGTTCATTTATTTTTCAGATTAAAATGGATTCCAATCAATCACTGGATGCGATTAACCTTGGTTTGGTTGATATTCCTTTACATACTGAAATAAAGAACGAAGAAAATGGATGTTCAAACAATAGTAATAGAAAAGGCCCTGAGGAGAATGTTACGGAACAGCTCTTGGTGGAGATAAAACAGGAACCAATACTTGAAAGTATCTCTGAGAATCAAAATAATATATTGGAACTTCCAATGGTTAAACGCTCAAATAGACCAAAACGAGTAATTAATTATAAAATGTTAATAGCCGAGGAATCAGAAAACGAAAACGATTTAGACTTTGAATTGGATACAATTTCTAATAAAGGATTAAAAAAAAATAGGTCAAAATGTAAAAACAAGCCTCTTACCAAGAAACAGCGTGACCGGAAGAACGCATCGCAGAGACACGAAGCCCTCACGCAAGAAAACATTGAATATAGAAGGATTAAAAGAAGGTATTTAAGAAGACAGAGAATAGCCAATATGGATCTTGAGCAGCGTGAAAAAATGAGAGCAGAACGTAATGAATACAAGCGCATGGAAAAACAGCGCGAATACAATAGAAAATACTCAAGTAAAAAAAATAAAAATATGACTCCAGATGAACGAGAAAAAATGAACGCTTTGCAACGAGTGCAGGCGCTTACTAAAGAACAACTTGAGCATAGAAGAGAGGTGAAGAAGGCTTACCAACGGCGAAAAGCGGCAGAAAATTCCGAGAAGAAGCCTAAACCTCCGTCAAAAAAACGCGTACTTACTGAGGAACAGTGCGAACGTAGAAGGTTGTAAGATCGATAAAGCGAAGGCTTGCTCAAAAGCAACTCAAACTCAACTCAAATGTTTCCTTGCGATGTGACGATAACCTTGGGTGCGAAAGTAAATGATAAACACCTCAAAAGTGAATAAAAAGATAAAGAAAGCGTGGATTACTGGGACTCATTAAATACATTCAACATTTAGAAGCTAAGTTTTTGAATGGATGATCTTGAATTTGCACATAGAATTAATTTAATTACAATTAACTCAAACATTTCCGTATCGTTTTTTATTGAATAAAAATATTGATAACTCACTAAAATGGCTTTTGTAATTAATATTTTTCAATCCTATACTCAAAATATTATTATTCAATGATAATAAATTAGGATAGCCCAACAATCCTTAAAATAGTTACACATAAGGCTCATTTAAAATGTATGATTGAAAAGAAATCAATTTTATGTCGTTATTAGTATGATTTTAACCACTAAAATACCTTTAGTAGAAATCATATTTAAATGTTTATTGACTGTTATTTCCGCGAAAATACTATGTTGAGATAAATATATTACAGCTATAATAATAACAAAAATGCTCTACTTAGTTATGATTTTGGTTACAGTAAATCTCGTTTTTTCTTGTGTTCATAAAAATTCAAAATATTTTTCATATTTTTAGCAAGTAAAGAAAATAATTGAAAAACAACTAATCGACGGTAACTTGAAGGTGCAGGCTAAACATTCACCACTAGACACAATAATCCAGAGCAAAAATGTTGGCTATGTATTAGGTTGTCCCATAAGTTCTTTTCGCAAATGAACACAGATCTAATCATAGCCATGGTTGAATAAAACCCGCGATATACTGTTCGCGAAATAGCTAACAAGTTAGAAATTCCACGAACATCCGTCCATAATCATCTGACAAAATTGGGCTACATCAATCGTTCAGATGTGTGGCTTCCTCATGAACTGACTGACTTAAATAAACTTCAGCGTATTTCAACATGCAATCTTCTTCTCCAGCGACATAATAGCCAACCTTTTTTGAAGAGACTTGTCACTGGAGATGAAAGTCGGATACTCTATGAGAATATCCAACGTAAACGGTCTTGGACTAATGGTATAGAAGCTTTAACTGTAGCTAAACCTGGCCTACATCCAAAAAAAGTTTTGCTATGCATTTGGTGGAACTGGAAGGGAGTAGTTCATTATGAGCTACTTCAGCAAGGTGAAACAATCAATTCAACAAAATATTGTTTTCAACTAGACAATCTAAAGGATGCAATTGCCAAAAAACAGCCAGAATTATCGAACAGACGAGGCGCATCACGATAACGCCAAGCCTCATGTGTCTTTGCTCGTTAGAAATAAACTATTATAATTTGACTGGGATGTTTTACCTCATTCTCCATACTCTTCGGACATTGCCCTTTCAGATTATTATTTATTTCTTTCGTTGAAATATTCTTTACGTGGTAAAATTTTTAATTCAAAAAATGATATAAAAACGTACCTTGATCAATATTTTGCCAACAAATCTGGGAAATTTTGGCAAAAAGGCATTTTGAGGCTTCCGGAGAGATGGAGAAATGTAATAGAACAGAATGGATCATACAATATTCAATAAATTTTCATTTAACACAAATTATTGTTTATTTTTTTCTTAATATGAAAACGAATGAAACTTATGGGACACCCTAATAGAACCATAAGCTCAAATACATATTTGGCATTCGTGTATCATACATTTTTTCCTGTTTTAATATCATAGCATGCTTGATCCTACGCTTTTTGGGACATTCTCAAATCTACACATTTAAAATAATAAAACAAGGCAGCTAAATAAACATTTAAAAAACCTTAAATGACGAGATAAATCTTGAAAAAAATATAATTAAATTGTAACCTGTATGTTAATGCATACACTTTGTTTTTCAAGATTTTTCGAGATTCGAAACCATGTAATAAAATATAGTTTTTATACAATCTGATGAAACAAAATAAGGGCGTAAAAAATTTGAATTCCAGCCAAAAGGGTGGCCTATTTGCTGTTACACATCAATCAATAAGTTCATAGGATCCATTTTAATTTTAGGATATGATACACCTGGACCTGTACCAACCTTCAAATAATACGTGTCGAAATTTCATAACAATCTGACGTTAAACTGGCTTAAATGACGCTGTTTCCTAACGTAAGACTTGGAGGCTCTCACGTAAAGCCATCGTTATCTCGAAGGCCACGGGGTATCTTTATATGAAAATGAGAGAATATGTCTTCGTAAGTCGGACGATACCCGTTTTAAAGCGGGGGGAACTGTTCGTCAACGGTTATCGAACTCATTTGTAACTGCAACAGACAAACTTATAAGGCAGGGTGGCCAAACTTTTATAAATCATGCGTTAGTTTTTTCACATACGAGTTCAGATGTACGTAAAACTAAGATTTTTGAGTTGGAAAAATAGAGATAGGGATACAAGTTGTGGAAATTTGGTGTTTGGTGTAGAAGCATTCAATGAAATTACTTTAGATGGGAAAAAACCTTTTTCTGACTATGAAGAAATGGTTAAGTCTTGCTTCCAAATATGTATATGCATTCTTGGTAATAAGCTTGTTGAAAGGATATCAGACGAATTTATATCGAGAAGTTTTATTAAGACCATGTCATGGAAGAAATGATCATACAAAATAATGGAAGGTTAGAATCAATCACGGTCAAAATTCAGAAATACACTTTGTTGAAGAATATTTAAGTAATTTATTTTGCTAAATTGTGATTATCAACAAGTTTATGTGCGTGTGAGTAGAAATAATCTAGTGATTGTTTTAAGTTATATGTGGAAGAATCTGAAATGAAACTATATGGAAACAAAGAATATGCAATATGTGCCTTGGGTTTTTGAGAAATTCTATGATAGAATGCACCAATCGTGTAATCTTTCAATGCGTCATGTTTGGTGTATGCGCCGTAGATTTGCCATCCCTGCTGTAAGGTAATCGTAGGAAGCAACATGTAGAACAAGTAGCGAGATGACACAGACAAGATCTGTAATGAGATCGACAGCTGGAGGGACTTTTTGCTTGATGCAAAGAAACGAGTCCAAGTGGGGAAGTCAGGTTCCCTTCGTCTTTGATACCTGAGTGAGGCCCGCGTGGTTTCTTACTCGAGCAAGAGGAATAAATAGTCGGGAAGTAGAAAGGTATTACAGTAGATTGATGAATAATAGGAAATATCAATATAAAAAAAATGACATGGATAATAAAATAAAAATCAAAATGAATCTAAAACAATTGGATAAAAGGATCTAGGAATTTAGCATGAACTAGCAAAAACAATAGAAATTGGCAAAAACATATATCAATTTTTCAATCCCAAATTATTTTGATTTATGATCACCAAGGATAAACCCGAGCTAATATAATTAATAAAGAAAAGGCGTCTCCTTACCGAAAACAACGTAAAAAGGTGTTTTCATCCCAAAGAAATTCTGTAAATTCTAAAATAAATAATTAATTTAACTTTTAAAAGTAGGTATTTTTATAAGTGTTAACATTTTTCAATCAGTAAACAAAACTTAGCCTAAACGGTAAACACCTAGACCAGTGGTTCCTAACCTGGGGGTAATTACCCCCCGAGGGGTAAAATGGCAATTCTGCGGGGGTAATGACGCTGTTATTTTTTGGTAAGTAGATATAATAATAGAATGACAGATGAGCGTCATGTGGCTTGCACTCTCTTTCAAGAATTCTCTCACTGTGTTCTAATTCCTTTCTAACAATCCTTCTCGCAAGTAGAGGGATGAAGGCCCACGGAGATGATTCAGTTTCAATTTACTCGAGCACTATTTTGCACGTTTCGCATTTGCAACAGTATTTTAAGTAAAATGACTTCTACTTCTGAAAAAAAGCGCTTGCGAATAAGCGATTTCACGAAGACTGTTAACAGGAATATGGAAAAGCCTCAGTGTGTTATATGTACTAAAATTCTTGGTTCAGAGAGCATAAAACCAAACTAAAAGAACATTTCGAGAATGTTCATAAGAAGTTGGCAGGTAAAGAATTTGATATTTTAAGAGAAAAGAGAGTGTTTGCAATTTGCTTCCACAAGAAATGCACAAAAGATAACTGGATCGTGTCTTCAAACTTCGTATCAAATTGCTTATCCCATTGCTATGAACAAAAACCGGCAAACTATAGGAAACGATTTCATGAACCCTTGTTTGTGTCTCTCGTTATTGGTGAGCAACGCGTGGCTAAGATTAATCTAATATCATTCTTCAATAGTACAAAGTCGTATTTTAGAGTTTAGTAATGATATTTTGGCAACCATTATTTCTGAAACCTAAGAAATTTCTATGTTTACGCTGCATTTGGAGAAGACAACCGATGTAGCTTTGTGTTCGCAATTACTAGAATAAATTCGGTATATTATAGTAGACCGTGTAAAAGAGGAATTCTTGTTCTGCAAGTCTTCCCAGCACTACTCGCGGTGAAGACATATTCAAAACGCCAAAACAGTTATTTGTGGAAATAGGACTGAACTGGTCAAAGCTAGTTAACGTTTGTACAGATGGAAAGGAAACCTTCCATGATGGGAATTCGTTCTGGATTTCGAGCAGTCGTGAAACCATTTGCTACTAAAGTTTTGTCTTATCACTGCGTGATACGATTTGGCTGTTAAGAAGCTTCCTTAAGATTTACTAAGCGCGTTGAGTGATGTAGTAAAAATTGTGAATCATATTCGTAGCAGCACTACGAATTCCAGATTATTCAACGTTTTCTCGCGATGAAGTTGGAGCCAAATTTAATGGTCTTTTGTAACACACAGAGGTATCCTGGCTGTAGAGAGGGAGAATTTTAAACAGGGTTTATGAGCTCCGTGAAGAAATAGGATTGTACTCAAAAATAAAAGATAAATCATTCATGCTGACGTATCTTGCTGATTTTTTCAATTAAATTAATAGTCTGAAAACAAGGAAATAGAAAGCAAAGGGTTAAAAATGTTATTTCGTATAGTTTTGTGCAATTTCATGATAAACTTTTGAAGGGGGGTAAAACCAGTTTCCCTGATAGGCTAAAGGGGTAACGGGACTAAAAAGGTTAGGAAACACTGACCTAGACAGTAACCTTGACCCCTTAAGGAGTACTATCCCAGAGCCTGGGATCCCCCCCTCCACTTATTCAAAAGAGCACTCTTATTCATTGAGCTCGGAGACAGACAGAGACAGAGAGAGAACGTAGCGCAGTTCGGTAGAAAGAGACGGAGAGCTTCCCGGCATACATCGCACGATTGTATAGATCGTTAGCCCAAATTTATCGACTAATAATGATTTCAGCATTATTAGTTTTGCAGATTTGACAGCTACTGCTAGTATGGTGTAAAAAGTATTGTTAAATAAAATATCAGATAAAGTCGAACCTGAATATTGTAGGTTTGTTGCGTTTTTTAAGAAAAGGGGTTGCTATGAGATATAAATAGTAAACATTTGAGATTGAGAAACTATAAAGAAGAAGAACAAAGAAGGAATGAGTTGACGATCTTCTGATTTACTTTTGAATAGTAATCTTGCTAGTTTAAAAAAAAAGTATAGGTCATAAGGACTTGTTACTTGGAAATTGTTAAAATTAAGAATACCTCTCACCTTTGACAGTGAGATGTTAGAATGGGTATTTTCTTCTTTCCATCCGTACCTGAGAATAGCTACAAGCATTAGTAGATTCGTTCACCAGAACTTTGGGTAAAAATGTATACTAAAATACTACATGAGTATTTTAAACAATTATAAATAACAATCTGAAAATCACGAAATAGTTCTTATCTGTTAAACCGAAATTGAAATGTATCAGATGGATACGTTTTGTTGCAATCCAAAAAGATGCATTGAGATCTAATCCCCAATTGAAAATTCTGTTTAAAAATACATGACATTTCACCACAATCTCGTTGTAGGTGACGTCATATTTTGCAGTTGCGTCTTTTTGGCACAAACGCAAATCAAACCATAATTCGTACACTGGTCGTTAAGTGGTTTACACACATTTCACAATAATGAATTAGTGGAAATCCCGATGCAAATTAGAAAAATCAATTGATCCCAATTAGATGAGAACCAATGTTCTTCCGCTTTTTAAATTCGCTTGTAAACATTCATTAATGAACGTTCATTAATGTAAATTGAAAAATATATCAAAGCCGTTGGACGTCATTTTGACGATCGTTCTTCCATACGATTGAGCGATACACCATTTTGCAAAGTATAAAGATGTCTTGATGAGTTTTGAAGATTGACTCTCAGGAGCGGAAATTGAATTTTTGCATTAGACTCTCGTATATTTAAAAAATGTATTATTGATGTTTGATGTAGTATTAATATTTGTTCGTTTTATTTTGTCTACAGTGGTGGAGTCCATAATGCGTGGCGAATCTGTGGGCATCATGCCCAGAAGATCACGCTCTGGAGCTCTACTTGCCAAAGAGGTTAACCAGGTGGTAAGTGTAATCATCAATTCATTTTGCTTTTAGATTTTTCTTCGACGCCAATTTTAGAATCTATACGATAAGACTAGTTTAAAAATCATTAAATAAGTACTTTATCTTAACGGATTTTCCATGTGATGGTTTCCCATTTGCCTTCTACATGTGGTACAATAAGGATAGGATTATTTAGAAAGAATTTTAGGTAGGAGAGTAGAGAATCTATGAGTGATATAATTAAATGACTTTATTAATGATCTCAGTATTTAATTTTTTTAAATCCAGAAAATCGAGAAAAACCTGGCTCGAAACGATCGATCAGAAATATTAATATTTTCGATCACCCAAATTTGTTGGTACGTTGATTATTAATTTCCACAATCTGGATTTAAATCCGAACCTTCATAATAAGAGTCCAGGATCTAAACCACTATACCAACACTCGGTCGTAATTATTTTATGAACGTGTTTTTCTTGAGTAAAAATTGCTGTTGATGTTGACATTTTGTTTGTGGATGACGTCAATCAAATCGATGTTTATCAACGTGCGCCTGTATGTCTCGGCCGATTCTAATAAATTCAACTTGTCTCGAGAGGTCGTTTTTAACAGTGATTTATTCGGGCCTACCTTCAAATAAAGCAATAGATTGGACAGAGCTGAATCTTCGTCTTCCGAGTGTCCGTCAACGAGTCTCTGTTTAATGTTGGTTCAAAGCCAGCTACCGCCTTCCACCCACTGGGGATTTTCTTCGTTGTCACACTGACCCGGAGGGCACATTTTTGTTGAGCTAGAAAAAGATTTACAAACAATGACAGTATCACATCGCGGGTGTGCTTCTTCGTATCTGTAATATTTTTGTTTTGTAATGATTACGGCTTACAGCACCTGGCACCAGCACAAAGAGACACTTTCACTCTTCTTAAAATCCTCCGTACAGGACTGATTTGATTTGTAATTATCGCAGATTTTTAATACTAAATCTAGGAACAAACCCACATTCAACATTTTTTGCAATGAACACTATTAGATCTAGATAATCCCTGCCAAAAATACTCGCAAAATAAATAAAGAAAAGCATATTTTAATTTCAAATACGACAGGGTTCATCAACCAGGATTCCACATAACCTTCGGGAAATATCTGAAATATTCCATAGAAAAGAAATGATGTTCATAGTACATTTTTTTGTTTGTTAATATATAAATATCCATATTTTTTATCAAGTTATTATCCAATAATATCAACAACTTCATTATTAAAATTCATTCGAAGCTACAAAGTATACGTTTGGTTGACTTAAAAAACGGTATAAAAGAAATATACAGATCGTCTATGTATTGTAATTTATACGATGGCAGAAGTTATACAACTTAAATTAGTTTTGCATATTAAAGTATGTACTATGATTCAAGCTACATGTTTCTATCTTTGTTTCTAAATAAACTCTTTGTTGAAATACTACATAAATTTTCATATTCAGCTTTTAACTATTCATTACAGCCGTTTCTCATTTGCAAACGAATCATATGAAGGCATATATGTGTTCGTTTATATAACGCAAAAATGGATACGTTCCAATGGGCCCCTAAGACCTTTGCGCCCCCAGGCAACCGCCTAGGTTCGCTTAATGGACGAGCCGGTCCTGTTTGTCTAAATTGAAACAATACTGCCCGCCGGTTGGGTAATTCAGTTTAATTGGCACAAATCACCTACGTCCCGCTAGCACCATTCTTCTAAACGCGGGTAGACAGTCAGATGCTATCGTGTCACGGTCTTTGAAGATCACTGTATGTGGGACAGATGACCTTTGACCATTTGAATTAATAAATTCGCCCATTTTATTAATTTTGATTGCTATTTGTTAAATAATGTTTGCCATTGTTCATTGACAGTGTAGCTCTTGGTTAAAAAAAATGCATTGCAAATGCAATTATGGATAAAATAAGTGAACTTTCTGAAATGTTGTTTATGAATATTGTTAGGTAAGCTGACAGGCTAATCTATTGATTCTAGATTTATTGAAAAAATCGAAGACAACCTGGAAATTTTGTCTTCCAAAGAATCAAAATCCTATCCCCAAAAATATTTTTACAGTAATGTCTCAAACATCTTGTTTCTATTGTATTGTTGAAAAAGTCAATTTTGATAGGAATAGAATATATTTTTACAGAACTTCATAAATACAAAAAATCTATCTTGCCTATAATTCCTCTTAAATTTTGAAACCTGTGTTAAAAGCACGAACTCCCAATGTCTATACTTTTGTCACAGGAATTGGAAAATGTTTGGAAACTAGTTGATTTTGCTTTAATCTGATCAATTAAATTGGCGGTCAAATCATTAAAACTTTTTGCAATTGTATTTCAAGACATAGAGATTGCTTGAAAAGATTTTAAATTTCCTGGATAAAAAATTCCTGCAGGTTTAATTAAGCATTCTTGTGTATATTTGGTTGGCTTGGGTGCGAATTTGAAACCCTTATTGTAGAATTATTTGCTTAAAATATTGCATTAAATTATGCATTTTAGTCGGTTCTATTCCGTACGTATAGATTATAGAATTCAAATATATGTCTTAAATCCATAACAAATTGGTTTTGTAAAGTCAAAATAATGCTTTCGCTAAGTCAATCATAATATTATTATTTTTTTCGCCATTCAAAAGCCGTCTGTTTAAGAATGTGGAGAATTTAGCTCAAGCAACACATTTTATGCTGATGCAGCTCAACATGGCATCTCCGGGGATCAGACCTCTTTAGCTTCCGTCTGCAAATATAGGGCAGACGTCATTCTCTATGCGAATAAACGACGATCCATTCTATTGCTGCAGGGTAAAAGCTTTTATAGTCTCACTACCAAAGTTTTCCGGTTATAAAAATAAGTAATAATAGGGAAAAAAAACATTTTCATATGTACCCACGAGTTTTCCATTATCGGATTTATAGTGAATGTGCATAATGGAATATGGCACAGAGCAATATACGAGCCTTTGTCCTACTCATAAATTTTGCAGGGTACGTGAGATGAATCCGGGCATCACCAGAATGCATTTATACACCATTCATACATTATCGATCAGAGCCCTCGACGGGCTCTGCTGTATCTGGGATACAATTATGCATTCGCATTGCGATTTAAATGTATTTCATTTCAACAGAGCCTCGTTGTGTGCATTCTGTGTGTATGTTTGAATGGAATTTACATGAAAAGCAAATTGGATTCGAATAATAACGCCCATGTACATAGTTTATGATCAAAATATTAATAAAGCCGGTTATTGAAAATGCAATTTAGTTCGCAATCGTTTTGGGCGATAGAAATGAATGCCTTTGAAAAAACACCGAACAATGACTCGTTTGAGGTAATTTAATTCAATAAATTACGACCTGAGAAAGTGCTCGTTTTCTCTTGGTTGATTGCTGCTTATTGCGTAGTTGTGAACTCTTAAATCAAGAACAGCTTTCTTTGAAATTGATCAATATTTTTAGAAAAATTGATAATTTTGCTGAAATTGCATCCATTTCTACAAAGCAAATTATTGTTTCAGTCAGTGTTTATACAATGTAAATCAGGATAATTACAATCTACCCCGCTTTCAACGTTGCGGACATTAATAACAATTTTGAAAAGCTAAATAATTACACATGCTGGCCTTAAATTAAAATCAAATTTTTTATCTACAAATAGTTTACGCTAATTATTGTTAAAATAACGTTGTCTATTTTCGATATATGGTGGCTATGACTTCGGTAGACGTGGCTAAAAATCTCTATTCCTTACATAACGCTCAGTTCAATAATGATATCTCAAACGTCATATATTTTTTGATACGCCAAAATACATCTTTAAATATTTTATATTATGATAGTATTTATTATACGCAATCAATCAACAATATTATGGTATAATGTATATTATCCGCTTATCGCAGTATGAAAAATATTAGATTCGATACCCATAGGGGGTGTTTTCTCTCATCAATTTTCCCGTCTATTATATGTGCTCTAACTTCCAAGTTCTTTAAGCTCGATTTATAACGCTTTTACTCCCCACATCGTTATTTTGTATATTTCCTTTGTGAACTATCCTCATATAGATATTTTTCCATAACCTGGATTTAACGATATCGTTTTATTACATCCAGATGTACGAACGCCCTCGCTCGCTCTCTTTCACTTCTTGCGTTCTCCCCTTTTCGCTTTATCCCCCCAGTCGCAACCAACACACCCAAACAACAAGCGAGAGATGAGGGAGTTTGGGGGTGCGTCGCGTCGTGACCGTCAGGAATATCTTGTTTTGATAACCACCACCCCCTTCCTACCCCCATGCAGCGTCTTCTGTCGTCAACTTTTGTTACGCAATCTCCCCAAAGTCCCACCCTTTGTCTCCCCAGCGATCCGTGCGGGCTTAATGTTGAACTTTTTAATTAATTCAGATTTTTTTCGCCAAACTCATTCCGAGCGGTCGGCGAGCGTTTTGGAAGTATTCTCTGTCAAGTTCTGTAGCAAAAGTTGAGAACTGAGTTTACTTTCTTTTTAGAAGAAAGTTTGCGGTAGCCGAACTTTCGCCCGTGTTAATGGATGCTAAAAACTCTCGATTATGTATGGCGTAAAATGGTTCGCGTTCGATTGATACAATTTGTTTAGTCATTAATTATTCACTTTTTATTTGAAATGTAAATTGGATCTGTGTGCTATAGCTTTAGCAATGGTTGAATGTAAATAAACTGTTTGGATTCCGGCAATTCATTACAGAGGAGATATTTAAAGTAAACATTTCATTCCGATACATATTGCCTATTTGAAGAGGCACACAATTAATAATTCATACAAACATATCAATTGCTTTACGGGAGAACGGAATATTGAAAATGATCTAGAATAAAGGACATTATAAAATATAATTGGATTTTTAAAAGTCCTTCGTTTCCCCGCATGAATAATTTAAAACTTATTCCACGCCAAACACACTAGCGTTATCTAAAAGTAAACCATTTTTTATACAATCATAATATTTTATCATCGTTTAACTAAATTTAGACATCTAAAATGTAATTTACTTCATTTTCGATAAAGGATTCGAAATCATATTTTCTCCCGATTATCAAAACAATCAAGTAATTGTAATTTTCAATTAAAATTAGTAAGAAGACAGATTTTCAATTACATTATCATTTCGAAATCGCTTGGAACGGAATGTTACAACGATTTAATTCCTAGATGTTCTTAGGATATTGTGATGTGTATTATAATTTTATTGAAAATTGACTTTTAACTTTTAATCAAAGGTTAAAAGTCAATTCATTGCATATTCTGCATGGTATACTTTTTCTTTGTTAAATCAATGTTAAAAACAGTATTATTTTTTACCTAAATTCCAGCTGTAATCTTTAATCATGTAATGTATTATGTTTATTCTATCTCTTTCTATATATTAATTAATATTGCATAAGCACCCTGGGTTTGATCCCATAGTAGTGTCAAATTTGTCCTCTTTCTATCTCCTTTGTCCTTCTCTGCCCCCCTGGTATTGTTTTCCATATTGCTTCAGGAGGACAGGTAGTTTGGCCTTAACTGGCCCTATTCTAGTGTTGGAGAGCCGCTCTGCGTCTCTCTCTCTCTCTCTCACTACCCTCTTTGGAGCTCAGAATTTCTTCAACGTAACCTCGCCAAAGTTCCCAGTTCTTCTTGCTTGCAATCATGCTGTGGATCGTGTTGTCAGCGTTGAGCTCGGCTACCCCGGGTATTCGTTTCAGCGTGTTTCTCTAGGGCAGCGGTTCTTAAACTGAGGTCCGCGGACCCCCAGGGGTCCGCGAACACATTGCTGGGGATCCGCGAGAATATAAACAAAACATTTATCTATACTTGAAAAAGATATTTTCGTCGAATTATTTACAGAAAACATTGTAAAAAGATCTATTTTGTCCAAAAAATGTTTGTTTTTTGGAAAAATTAGGTCACAAGGGTTGAGATGGGTCCGCCAAGAAAAAAAATATTCATGAAGGGGTCCGCGGACTACATAAGTTTAAGAAGCGCTGCTCTAGGGAATCAGTGATGGTGTGTGCGGTATCATCGACTTCCGCTTGGCAGTGGTAGCACGCTGCGGATGCTTCCTTGCCAATCCGCTTCAGGTAGACACTGAAACATCCGTATCCAGTGAGCACCTTAGTCAAGCGGTAGGTCGTTTCGGGTGTTTCCGTATTTTCGGGCCTTCCGCGTTCTTACGACTGAGATAAATCGGTGGGTTCATCTTCTCTTACTGGACTGATCCCATCTCTGCTGCCAGGCTTCCTTCAGTTTCTGGTCATGATCGTTATGGTTTTTGGGATCTTCGAAGTCCAAGGCCCTCTTCTTTGCTTGGAAGTCCAGCGAGGGGATTCCAGCGATCACGAGCATCACTTCTTCAAATACTGTTCTGTTTGTTGTGATGACTCTGAACGCTCCCTGCCGTTGAACCCTTGCCAGCTTCTTTCTGTAGCTCTCGTGTCTGAGCGACTTATACCATATCGGGACTCCGTATAGAAGGATTGAGTGTATAACCTCGTGTATGGTTCTTCTTCTACACAGCTTTGGCTCTCAGATGTTAACATGAGCCGTCCGAGCTCGCTGGCTACCTTCTGCGACTTCTGCGCAGCTTCTTCCAATGTGTTTACTGAAGATCAGTTTGTTATCCATAAGAATCCCGAGGTACCTCAGCGTTTTGCTGTATTCAACCTCGTGACCGTTGACAACAAACTGTTTGACCCTCGGTCTTATTCTTCTGCTGCAGATCATTGCCTCCGTTTTCTCTGCCGCCAACTGCAGGCGATTTTCCCGCATCCACGCGTTGATTCTGGCGACGCTTTTGGTGCCCGTTGCCTCCATTACCCATGGATGCTGCGCTATCTATATCTCCACTACTCTCTGTATCGCTCCAAGCGTGGATTGGCCCGGTCTGAATCCATATTGTCTATTTGATAGGTACTCTTCGAGTTTTGCCTGGATCCTCATGAGAAGCAGCTTTTCTAGTGTCTTTCCGAGACCGTCCAGCATGCACAGCGGCCTCATCGTCGCCTTCCCCGGTTTCGGTACTAGCACCAGCCTGGCCGTTTTCCATTTTTTTATGAATTTCCTTTCCGCCAGGCAGGCATTTAGTGCACCTATTACCAGTTCCACGTACTAATTCAGTGACCTGATGACTCCAGAATTCTTCAAGTTAATTTTTTCCAGAGAATTTATTTTGGTATCTTATTTAGTGATGAATCAAATAAACATATCAATATAAGAGAAGTTTTGGGGTTAAGCCGGGTTGATTTGGATCATGAATAATTTACACTGTCTCCAAACATTCATTTGATTTAATGGTATTATGATTTTCGAAGCTAAAAATATTTATATTAATGTGAATTGCCTTTGTGCAAGCATACTAAACTTATTACTAAATAAAACTACGAATGTTAGTTATTATTTTGGCTATTTTTATCGATCGCAAATAATTCTATCAGATCCTTCCAATATAGAAAAAAATTATTCAGAATACAGAATACCGAATTTTAATAATCTCAAGCCAACATGACTGATATAAAATATGTTGAGGCTACCACTCCAGTTGCAATATCTCAAACCCAACAATTCGCTACGATTTATAAGGTTCTTATTCTCTATTTCATTCATTTTGTTAGCGGCGGTCATTTGGCACAAATAAATCTCCTTCAACCCTTCCGCTTTTTTCAGTCGACCCCATAAAATTTTGGCCCAATCCAACTATTTATATTTGCCGTCATGAGCTGTAACGCTTTGCATTGTTAAAGCATGTGAGTTTCTTATTTATACGGTCCTTTCTGCTTTTGAGAGATTTGTCGGCCTTCCGGGAAACTGGGTTTTCCACCGTCGGGGAAACACGGCATTTCACTTAATGCGCACTCATAAATATGTTTCAAAGTTACCTGGTATTAAATCACTATTATTCAAGTTTAGCAATTATTGCGGATAGAGTTTTGGAGCGTATTAATAATCTCCTTTTATGGTCAGATAAACAGGCGTTGGTTGCTAATTAATATTAATCATATATCATAGTGCTATGCTTTCTAAGCAAAGGCAAATCTTTCTAAGCTTTTATTTATTTATCAAATCGACTATTAGTACTATTTTTAAGCTTAAATTTCATTCATATTTTTTTGAATAAATGCAATTATAGGTAACTCGTCAGTCTTGTATATTATTTTTTGAACCATACTTCACCCATAAAAGTAAAGAGGCATTTAGTTTTCTTCTGAGCTTCAGAAATACTTCTGAGTTTTCTTATTGTATGTGCTGGTGTAAAACCTTGTTGGAATGCATATAGTCTTTATGCCATAACTTCTTCAATCCAAGGCTTGATTATGATTGCTAGAACGTTTTAGTACAAATTTTGGACACATATTTAGGACTCATAACCAATCATTTATTTTTCTGCCTATTATATTCGATCCTGGAAAAGCTCTTTCCGTAAATAATACAACATGCTTAATTCGAGAGGATGCTTGATAAGAACCTTCTAAGAGTTTTCAATAAGAACCTGTTCACTCCGCATATAATATGACGAAAATCTTCTTTCAAACACAATCTTACAGGACTCTTAAGACAGACAGTGTTTATTTTTTTGAATTTGCGCCTATCCTACTAGCAGATCTTGTATGTATTTCAGATACATAATATTCAGAATAAGTATATTTTCCGACCGATTTATTATCTATATATTTTTGGTCCTTTATATCAGTTTTCTACAATTTGCGGAATGTAGATGTACTTTTAAATTAATGTTGATCCTGTCTATTTTTCGTCCCTCGACGGGAAACCCGCGTTGCATTTTTCGCATTTTTCAGCAAGAATTTTATTTATTCAAGCGCCATTGCACGTATGAGCCCGTAGTGAAATCGAGCAACAGTCATTTCACAACATCCCCGGAATTTTTATATTAAATAACGTATGATGTAATCTATAATTTACGATGTAAAATACGAAGTAAGCACTCTGGAATACGTTCCATAATAAAAATAACGTCATATATCCGAAAATTACCGACATTTTCCCCCCATCGTGATTCGCCGTATTTTCATCGGAAATTTTTTTCACGTGGAATTGGTTTTCTATATTTTATACAAGCAATTTATCATGGGCGCCAGCTACTGAAACCTTAATATTTCCTCCTCACGTTATTTACGTTTCTCGGGGACTGAGGCGGCCTTCATCTCCATGAAGGTCAGCAAAAATCACACGAAAGGCCCTTTTATATGTCTTTTTTTATCATCTGAATATATTAACGATAAATTTTCCACGGGTATGTGACCCAAAATGCCTTCACAAATATTTAAGCCATGTTCTGCGAATCGTAATGGGAATGGAAACAATCGACATGTATCCCACATGCGGATACATTTTCTGAATAATCGGAACAAAGGGATACGATCATTGTTTATATACGTTGTTTGTGGCTATTTTAATGCCCTTGAGAAATACTCTTACATTGAAAATTATCAATATAATTTATTCTTAAAAAAAACATTTTAATGTTTAGTGAAAGAACCAATATAATATTCATTGGAATTAAAAAAGAATTGCTAAAAAAGTTCTAATTCAAATCGTCGCAGGCTCAAATACACGAAGTAGAAATGTGGATGCACATGAAAGAAGAAGAGTCAATCGATAGTGTTAGCTGCGGTAAGACGTATTCTTCCCGCCAGTCCCCCTTGTTGTCAAACAACTGGGCCTTCTCATCGAGGAAGGATCTTAGCCAAAAACGTCGACTGCTCTGATCTGATCATCTTATTCATCCTTCTCGAAATTCTGCGATCCGATGGCGAACGGACCCAGTGAGGCTATTGAGTCTATTTTGGATCTGGATCTGAAAAAATAATTACTAAAGTGATTCATAAAATCATGCGTTGGAATTTGCAACAATAATAAAAATATGATTTAAAAAAAAAATCATTTATGTACTTAGTAAACGTAATCTCGAAAAAATCGTGATCGAAATTTTTATCTAACAGAAATCGTACACCTCACCTACACGATAAAGGCTACTAAATCGAGACATTCCCGTCGAAATCTGGACGCTTGGAAACAATGGCGTAACTATTAATTAGCAGTAACTGTCTAATCTATGTATACATATATACAGTACATATATATTTTTCAAATTGTTATATTAATCTTTTACTACCGGTGATGTATTTACTACACCTCAACTCTAATAATGGAAATATAGTAGATACGGGGTTCAGAATTTTTGTATTCCTCCGTAGTATAATTACGAATCACATCAAAGTATTATAGTATATAAGTACTCATCTGCAGCGACGGAAATAAATAATTTGTCGGGAAATCGGGAATTTTGTTAGTTTTAGTCCGTGTCTCAGCAGAAAGGAATTTTATCAGTCATATTGATGGTGTTGTACGAAAATGGGGGCTTTCGCGGTCATCAACTCGAGCTAGTATTTATATTATATTTATACTAAACAAATGGACTTATTAGTAACTATTGAACTCATCCTAACGTAGACGTTAAATATTATAGAAACGTCTTATATAGAAATTTTCCTACGTCCAATAATGAATAATGGCATCTGGCAAATGAGCATTCTTACACGTTGAGCTCGGAGACAGACAAATATTGTGTGCTATCGACGGTGTTTATTTATTTATGTACAAGCTTCATACACGCTGCGACGGTCTTGACAGATAAATGGATTTGTAAGGATGATAAGTGGCGGACTTACAAATATAGCATCTAAGCTTATGACGATTTAAACTTCTACGACGACGAAAACAATCTGTCCACACTGTCATTTTAATCACCATAAATGCATCGTTATATTTATCCATTCACTTTTAAATTATGACCAAAACAAGTCCTTGCTTCCTCATGAACATTCACTGCTTAAAAATATAGATGTATTTTCCTTTCGTTCACTTATTTCGAATGAAACCTATTGAAAATATTTCATTTTGTTACTTTTTTAAATGACAAGATGCACTTTATAGTTAGATGCGTCTTTATGCTAGATCTCTGCTATGATAATAAAAAAAAAAGAATTGGATGTAGTCCAAAAACTCACTTTCTGCAAAATCAACACGATGTTTCGAATAGTTGTTTTTTTTCTTGCCAAGGAGTTCTTCGATACTAAAATCTTTTATTGACACGTTCATTCTGATGAACCATTAGAGTGAGAGTTTAATGGACGTTCAAGATGTCATATATCCTGCTGCTTGTGAATGATTGTTTGAAAATAACAACGAGGAAATATTTAAATCAATGATGCTGCGAGACAGTTCTTCTCTTTGTCATGTGTAAAATATTAGCTAAAGAAACGACAATTTCGATACGTTTAATGATTCTATTTCATTTATTTCCATTCCGAAAATCTCACTGGCTTGGGTTTCTTTCGACACATTTATATCACATGCAACTTTCATATTACGAGCGCCATATTCAAATTTCGCACAAGTGCTTGGCCTCCACCCAAGATCGATAGTCAATTGGTATATTTCGTAGTTCTGGCGCACATGTGCTTATTTAATTCAACTTTGTGCTACCGCCAATCTGGCAAGCAGGCAGAATCCAGTACATTGTTGTTCATCCCGCAATATCAACTCCGACATGGTTGGGGCGGAAAATTCTTCGCCAACCCCCCCGAACAAATTAGATCCAAAATCCGTGCAGACATTACTGTGACACGCCATCGTCGAGGTCTGGCGTGGTATTCATACATTCTGCGGTCGCCTCGCTTCCTATTTTCCGCGATGATTTGTGGGATGGGTCGGGTGGTGGCTGGAGCTATCAAGAATGTATTTGTTACCCAATTCGACTCGATCAATATTCACGTAGGATGAAACAGGTGGACGGAAATTCATATAAAAACCATGCATTCAATTTCCGCCGCGTGTAAATTTTCAATAATACAGTAAGTTAAGAGATGAGCGAAAAATTCACGACCTCTTTAATATAACCACAGACTCGAATGGCATTCGAAAGTTCTAAACCCCTCGGGGAAAACTGTGAAATTATTTAACAACTTTTGTCTCAGTCAACATGGAGATGGAAAAGTATAATGCGCAAATACAAATTGCGACATGAATATGTAAATAATTAAAAAGCTCGTATTTTAAAGTTTCCACTTTATTAGAAAGTTGGAAAATACATGTAAATCTTTAGCGAAGTTGTGAGACCGCCAATAGCTGGATTTGACTTACAGCGTCTCATGCTTTTATTTTTTTATTATGTTGTTTGTTTGTGTAATATATAATAAAATATGCTTGCTACTGGTGTAATGGTTGCTTTATGCTACGTATAGATACACACACACAATAGAAATGGCGTGGCGCATGCGCGTAGCGTCTCTATGATGTATGCGATGGAGACGAAGAGATCACAAACGATTCTCTCCTCTCTGTCCATCCAACTATCGCTTGGAGTTTCACTTTTCGTGACGTTCATGCCAATTTGCCCTATTGCGCCTATATAAGATTCTCTTCTAAATATCTTGATGAGTGTAATAAGTTTCGAGGATTTCTGGTGTTCAGAATTGTACGAAATACGGACCATTAATAACGAGACCGGGTGTATATAGATCAAATCACATTACATAGTGGATATATATGTCCTGCACGTTTCAGAAGAATGGATGGAAAATTATATCCAATAGCAGATCTGGTAATTAAAAGTAGGTTCTACCGTCCAGCTTGCCCTGTTCAAATAGTCAAAATGAGAAGCAGATTAAAATATTGACCGATGATAAGAGGACAGATTAACATTGAATTGAATCAATTGAGTTTGTTCTGACTTAGGATCTCAGAGCAAGTATCACAGCTCAGAGCAGAGGGTATTAACCTAAATCAGAGAATGCCGCTGATGCTATCCAATATGTTCGTTGACTGATCATAGAAACAAATGGGATTATGGGAGCACTGCCAAATATTCAACATGCCATTGATAAGGTTGACGTCTAAGGCGCCAAGCCGCCTATTCCAGAGATGTCAACACTTGCGACGACGAATGTGCCAAGGAAGACGTCAGCCGCCTAATGTGCATTCCGTCATGCATCAAATAGTTGACAAAAGAAGTGATCTGAATCTTCTGATGGTTATCGTAAACGTTTTTCCCAAATCAAACTATCTATTCAATTAATCTGAACCTTAGTCAGAGTTAATATCCGCCTTCATATGACACGGTACTTCTATAACACTATTTCGATTTAACACGATCGATGAATTTTAGCACATACAGTAGGCCCACGGTAATCTGACAAAAGTTTTGCAAAGCAGTATAATAAACTACTCCCTTCCAGTCCCACCAAATGCATAGAAAAACTTTTTTTGGATGTAGGCCAGGTTTAGCTACAGTTAAAGCTTCTGTACCCTTGGTCCGAGACCGTTTACGTTGGATATTCTCATAGATTATCCAATTTTCATCTCCAGTGACAAGTCTCTTCAAAAAAGATTGGCTATTATGCCGTTGGAGAAATAGATCGCATATTGAAATACGCTGAAGTTTATTTGAGTCAGTCAGTTCATGAGGAAGCCACACATCTGAACGATTTATGTAGCCCAATTTTGTCAGATTATTATGAACGGATGTTCGCGGAATTTCAGTAATCGCGGGTTTTCTTCATCATGGCTATGATTAGATCTGTATTAATTTGTGAAAGAAAACTTATAGGACAACCTAATTGTATTGAGATGTCGGACTACAGGGGGTGCCGGATTACATCGGGGCCGAATTATCGCGGGTCTGTTGTACTTGCATCAGAATTTTTTGAAGGCTCGTACACGGCCAAGAAAGAAAATAATTATTTAATAAAATGAAGTTCAAAATTCAAAGAAATTTTGAAGAATTACACGTCATTTATATTGTATGAACATAGAAGTCTCGTTTAACACGGATTAATATTACACGATGTCTTCTTGGAATCGTATTACCATGATTTACGAGGGTCGAATGTAGTATATTATAGCGTTTTTGTATGGCATAACTCTAAAATTCAAGTTGCGTGATCTCCATATTAATAATTTGCTGAAACTGATCACGCTCGTACTTTTTGTAATGGCTGCCCATTCGAATTGCGTGCATTTAGTAGCATTTGAAACGGAATACGTGCCGATTTGTAGAAATGACCTTTTTGTTTGCTCTAATAATTAGGTCACCAGAGGTTTCCTCCCGGACAATTTGAAAGACTCAAATAGTGTCCTTTGTTCATCTTCTGTGCGTGCTCAATTCTGTCTATTTGGAATATCGACCTTATTAAAGCATGCACAATGAATTCATCATTTAGTATGCATAAATCTTATTGAATATTTTTTATACGCGGTGGAACACAATAACCGTGCAAAAATGAAATTGTTGTGCCATCTCGCTTTCGAATATCATTTGCATGTTGCGAAGTATGGGACATATTTTGATAGGAATTCATTAATTTCCATAATGCGCGTTTAGAATTGCATTCAAACATGATAATAAAATTGTAGCTGCATTATGCATGAGCAATCCACATATTGCGTACTTGTTGCGAGTCGATTGTATGAGGCAAAATTTAAATTCTAAATTTAATACAAGCATTATTCGTCGTTTGCTCTATTTTAAAACCGGTATGCTAGAAATGTGACATTATTTCCTTTTGGGTTTTATGTGGTCGTTTTTATGAGGGTCGAATAATTCTCAGCAAAACCTCAACATTCAAAGAAGGATTAATTATATAGGATTTGACCTTTTTTTTAATTTAAAACATTCTTAAGTTTACAGTCCGATAAGTCACTTGCTGTGTGCTATTATTTTGCGTGCCAAACAGCTTTTCGCTACGAAATATTTATTTACCGATGTTTTAGTGTATTTTCATAAATCTTCAATACCAGCAACATTTTGAATTAAGAGCAGCGAATAAATAATCAGCAGAAGTCATCTTCTTACGTCTTCTCTGCATGTAGATCAAATATAGACTGTAATTGCAAGTTTTATGTGGTCGTTTTGCAAACGACGAGCATTACGTTAGCAAACGTCGCGCCGCTTTGAAGAAAGTATATAAATAGTTGCAGCAGTCACAAACGTTCATTATTTACTATCGTAAATAATATTAAAAATTATATTCATATACCTAGCTTGTATGGCACAATTAAATTGTATAGTAGCTCGTGTTACATGACCATAAATTTGCCCGGTCAAGGTTGACTCGAACGATAAACGATTCATGCAAAAAAAATGTAAATAAACACTTTGACTTTATAATAGTAAAAACAATAACTTATAGTAATTTATTATAATTTATATAAGGCATTGTATCCGTTTGCATTTTTTTTATTATTAAGCAAGGCCAACTAAATGTTGACGGTATCGAGGATGAATTTAGGAAATTCAACCTCTGTCAGTGTCAATGGTAACTATATTGAAATGGTCCAGGAATTTAAATATTTCCGACTTTACAGAGAATAACTTCATAAGCAACGAAATAACCTGCAGAATTCGAAATGTAATCGGTGCTAAATGCTAATAAATCACGATCGGCGAGAATATATTCAATCAAATACTCCAATTAATGTAATGGCTTTATTAAAACGTTTTTAAAGTACTAAAAACTTTACCCCTTAAAGAGGTAAGACATAGAATTGTGTCTGAATTCTTGTCAGTCGGAAAGAGCATTTTTACACGTTGGACTCGGAGACAGACAGAGACAGAAAGTGTCTTGTATTGTTTATGTTTACGCGACGAAATGAACTAATATTGTGTGCTATCGACAGTGTTTATTTATTTAAATACAAGCTTTATACACGCTGAGACGGTCCTGACAGATAAGTGGATTTGTACCACACTTTTTTTTTAAAATGCATATTCGGTATGAAAACCATGTAAAAATGTTTAGCAATAGTCCCATAAAAGGGATTGCTAAATCCATTTTTCATCACAAGTATTGTTGCGCTTTTCCGTATTATCAACGAAGATCACACCTCCAAGCGCCTCATTTTTTGGCTTTATAACCACTTATCCAGCTTTTTAACCTTTCTTATTGAAGCGAAGTGATGCAAAAGTAGCACCTCACTCACAAACAAGTCCTCGAACTATTCTATGTGGATTAACTTCCATTGTTACCTTGAAATCTTCATCACTAACAAATCGATCTTTCTTAGAAAACTCCGTAGGTATTTCTACCTGAACTCGCTACATTGTGTCATAATTTGAACTCATAGGAAAAAAGAAGACTGAAATTCCGAATCTTCATGTGTAACTACGCAATAGTACGGATACCATCACAAGTCCTTCATGCCGTCATAGATTCGGGTTTGAGTGATGGCAGACCCGTCGGAAGATATCTTTTGAAGTGTCACATTAATATATAGATCATCTAGCATTTTTGACATAATAGAATTTTGAATGACATCCAACAAATAGTCTATATCGGCGGTTCTTAAACTGGGGTCCATGAACCCCTGGGAGTTCGCAAAGCTAGCTAAAACATTTATCTATACTTGAACAAGATATTTTCGTGGAACTATTTACAGAAAGCATTATAAGAAGATCTATTTTGAGCCATATTTGACCAAGAAATGTTTATTTGAAAAATTAAATCTCAAGAAGTTTAAGAACCACTGGTCCGATTCATAGTCGCGTTATTAATTCTTCCAGTATTCTTGTATATTATTATATTTTTACACGTAGGGCAGGCGTATTTTTATATGGTTATTAAAGAGGTCCTCTCTTCACCCTGACTTCTATTAATATTTAAAAATATTTTGTAAGATCACCGGAAAAAAGTGTGATGAAGGTGTTTTTCAAGTGTTATAAGTAGGGAACCAAAGGTTGTCTGCCACCCCTGTCCAAAGTGGAGTGAACGCGCTGAAAAATTTCCCCACGATGATCTCACCAGGAAAATACGATGAGTCACGTCGACTAAAATCGATTCGCAAATCCTGCAAGCTCCGGGCTACTTTAACACTTCCAGGACTATTTTGTTACACAAGTAGGCGAGGGCGCCGCAATCACAATTTTTACGCCCATTCTTATTTTCATTTATGACTGAAAACGAACCGTGAGACGAGTAGTAAAATTCTATTTCGGCACTCCCAAAATCGTCCGACAATTTTCGTTTCGAAAATTTACGAGCCGACTTCTGATTTATAACAATCAATGAAACTTGGTTTTATGTTCCGTTTCGGAATTCGGACGTTGTTATTGAATTGACCCCCGTCTATGGGCGTATATGCGATATAATCCGAAAACCTAATCGTCGAAAATGTGGGATGAAAGCCGATTCGACCGGTTTTATTTTAAGGTCGTTTTATTAAAATCCACTCGAGTCAGAAGTGGCAAATTAAACTTTACGGAGCTGCATCGATTTTCCATTAAGCCAGTTCAGCGAAATGGAAAAGGGGTGTAAAAATGCGATTGGGATTCCTATATAGAAATTTCGTCCCTCGTGTGATCTTTAATTGTGTCAACAACTTCTATTTCTTTATTTATTTGATCCAACTTTATTTATTTTAACTTTTTCAAACAACCTTCTGCTTAAACAACCTTAAAAAGAATAACTAACTAGTTTTGCTGAGGTTAAGACTTATTAGAGTATAGTTCTAACATCCCTTGATTTATTTCGATATCTTAAAATAATCTTACGGTTAATTCGCATTATGAATGCACGTAGAATTGAAGAAAATAATAACGAGTTGTTCAGCAAGATTTCCATGTAGATTAGAAGATTCCAAAGAGATTAATATTTAATTTAATAGTGTATTTATTTTGCTAAGTTGCTTCTTTTCTAGGTAGATAAATTATATTCATCTTGAAAGAGACAGCCCAGAACCACTTATTTCTTTTATACACACTCGTATAACACGATTATGTATATGGTTCCACGGAAACGTATATAATGTAAATCCGAATTTTGCAGGGTTCATAGAATAGATTATATTGTGCGACTCATTGGGAATGTTTGAATATTTTGGATCTTCCATCGAACCGAATATCAGTTCAATCCGAGAAAAATAATGGTTTTTTTTGTTTTTTTGATTCACTTCACATATCTGAGGTAAAGGAACGTGGGGAATTTGTAGCTTAAAACTTAGCTAAGATAGAAGCATAAATCAGTAAGATATATAAATTTATAGGTTTTATGGGCAAGGGGAAAATTTAGACTCGTTCACGACCTCATTTGGCCCTTTCGTGACCGTACAGATCATAGAAAAAGCCCCAAAAGAGGACGGAGTGGCCACACACAGTCTCTGAGTCCAACCGGTCCGCTTTTCAGACCGCTAACATGACTACGCAACGATTATGAACTCTCATTACAAAACGAAATTGTCCGAAGAAGACTGATTATGCCGGCTGGGTCGGCCCAATGTTTAAGCCATAACGAAGAAAAGGGGGATTAGACAACTTAGTACATATTATAAAAACGGACAGAGTCAATCAGTATGGATTTGTGTAAAATAGAATAGTTAAATAAAATTAGAAGATATGTGCAACTCTCAACAGGGCCGGTATTCTGCGCTTTGCGCCCCATGCCCAGTTGCGCCCGTGACAGGTGCCTGTTTTGCCACCCCCTTGTTACGGTCCTGCTGATTTTACTGATAATTGCAGCAGACTGAACTCACCCAATTGGTTCAAACACGCTTCGGCCAGTAGGGGAGTGGCAAAAAAATATATTTCATGACTTTTGGGACAGAACCTGTACAATTTTTCATCAACCTTAAACTTTAAGGAAACCTTTTAAAACATGTGTATGTCATGTTACAATACACATTTTTAATGGAAAGTGCCATTTTGTAAATAATCGTTAGCCAAACACATTTGATTCAAGGTCCTTTGCCCAAATTATGCCACCCTTAAAATATTTAATCGATATTGACTCCATTCCGATCGTCTCAACATTTCCTCGTATTTCATGAATAATAAAACATCGTCGGAGGTCGCTTCCGGCCCCGACCGGAAGACATCCGCACGTGGTGCCTACTTCATTGTAAATATGTACGACCGTGAAAATTTTCACCGGATTCTGAAAAAGTAAACACTTCCTCCTCGCAATACATCACGAGTATATTTATATGCGGACGGCGGCGCTGCACCTAAAATATTGGTGTGAAAGACTTGTAAATGTACCGTGCGAGCCACTTTTGGCAAGCGCCCAATGTAAATAATGAAGTAAGACGGTAAATGCGGCCACTGCTTTATCTTGCGTGGTGTTTTTGTTGTTAGAAAACCCAGACGCGTCATATGACTCATTCCCTGATTGAATTGATGCATAGCAATGTTCACGTGCCCTTATCGTAATATTATGACTTTGATTGATCAAATAATTATAATCAAGCGTAATAAAAATATTTCTGACTTTTAAAATAACAGATATCGTGTTAATTTCCATCAATTCGTTCCCATGGGCGCATATTAGGTAAGAACAGACTCTGCTAAAATTGTATTTTCTGACGGAATTATTTGTCGTATTTTCTGTATTATAATTGCAAATGTTAATATCATTATATTTTCAAAATTACAATATGGGCAAACATATTTATAGTTCGTTCGTTGGATAATTTCAATCCAGGCCACCAAAATACGAAACCAAATAAGAAGAGTAATTCATTAAAAATTATACAAACTCAATAGGCAAAGAATAAAAAAATGCGAAAATTCCACAAGTATTAAAATTTATCTTCATAAATTCATATTAAAAAGTTTTCCGCCTCCGTATCGCTTCTCGCATAAAAGCGAGAAGCACGAGAAAATCTTTACAGAGACAAGAAAACTCCGGAAAATTCCTTCTCGGGATTTTTCCGCACAATCTTATATCTTAGTTGGAGGTCTTCCAAAAAGTAGGACACCGAAGAAATTAAGCCATATCGGGATATTTTTTGCACATAACATACGAGACGGCGATTCTGCGAAATTATTTTGACCATCGAAGCTTCGCTTTTCCTGACCCATTAACACAATTGTCGCGGAGCAATATATTCCCATAGAACGAATATATATGTATAACATATATTGATATATTTCAAGGATAATTTTCATTATCGAACTATATTTACGCATTGTCCTGTTCCTTAATCCTGTTAACCCCTTAAAAAGGTAAGATACAGAGTTGTGTTCGAATTCCAGTGATTCAGAAAGAGCATTCTTATATGTTAAGCTCGGAGACAACCAAAGACGGAGAGTGTCTTGTATCGTTTATTTTTACGCAACGAAATGACCGAATACTATGTGCTATCGACAGTGTTTATTTATGTATGTACAAGCTTCGTACACGCTGCGACGGTTCTGATAGATAAGTGGATTTGTGCCGATAATAATTGGCGGACATACAAATATAGCATCTATGTTTGTGATGATTTAAAATGAGTTCACTACTCAAAGGGTTAAATCGAGGGCTTACTGTATGTCATTTTTATGAACGATTCCAGGAAATAATATCCATATCGCTTGGCACAGTCAAGTGCCAATAAATCTCGAGGATTACATCGTACTTCACGAAGATCTGCGACGCCGATACCCCGCTGCTTCCACAAGTTTTCGTACATAGTTTGCGGCCAACTTTTCATCGAACATATTTCTGTCGCTATGGACGTAAACTTTGCCAGGCGCACATTAGACCTCCGCCGCCACATGTGCAACATACGCATGTTTGAAATAGGACAACGAGTGTATCGTGTGCTGAAAAATGTTCCAGAACAAACAAGAACATCAATCTTTTATCAGCGGCCCTTGGCCCTCGCTCTCCCGGGGCCCTATCGACCGGGCTAAGAATAGCGGCCAGCGCGAGCTACCGATTGTGGCGAATATAGCCTCAACAGACAAGCGGGCGGGAAAGGCGGATGATTGATTGGGCTGTTGTCGACTAGGCGGGACGACTCTACCCGATGCTTACTTACTCCTCTGATAAATGTTTGGCTCGACCTGATAATGTAAGCCCTTTTTTCTACAGTTGTCATGGGTGATCTCTTCGGTGACGCGATATCTGCTGAAATCGCGACGCTTCGCATCGATTTCCCTTAATGGGTCTAGAAGTGGATATTTGCCTTGGATATTATGTCATATTTGACGCATTAGTTAGTATACATATATAATATATATGGGTAGTTTCCCTAGGTAGTGAATCGAAGATCACCCAAATTAAATTTGGATACTACTATCAAAGCTATGGAAGTAAAAATCAGCTTCTATTTTGCGAATCTATATATATAAATATGAACATCAGTTTGCTTATTTATAAATTAATTTATTGTTGAATTTGTTTGGGCCCTACACATTCCTATACCATTCATCCGATTGCGATGAAACTTTGATGAGTTATTGGACGTATATCCGAGAAGGTTTTTAAATCAGCACAACCATTGTTTATGTACGGAATATTCATATTTTTTAGTTATAAATAAATATTCCCAAGAATATACTTGTATTACTGTAATACTATATGTACTTCTAGTTCTAATTGTTATACATTGAATAATGTATATTATATTTATAGTCCAGTTCTAAATTATGATATAAAATACATTTTAAATTCAAATAAAATTAAAATAAAGAGGGTGTTCAAGCACCATGATACTTTAAACCCTCACATTCAATTCAGATTTAAAAGGTTTAAGGACCCTAGTATTGTCCTTGTAATAAAATACGCAAATTTAATACAAATATTATGTGGAAGTTGTAATTATTTTATTTTAATTAGATAATTTTAAATGTGCCGTTATCTGGCATAATGATTCAGTTGAGAGTCTGTGGAAAGCTGATATGTTTAAAATGGTTTCATCAAATTTATTACTCCAACGTTCCATCCCACATCTGTTTGCTCATCTCATATTTACTTTCAAAACTACTCTAATTGAATAAATCCCTTAGGAACAGCTTTAAAAAGTCGATACTCGTCCATGGAGACTGTTCTACGACAAATAATAGATTGGATATCTAAAGATATTTTCTAATGGGGCAAGGCGGTGGATCGTTCGCACTGAAACATTACCGGCGGACGGGGATGGGTCATGATGAATGGTAGTACAAAGTGGAGCAGCATTCTGGCGAACGGATGCAGCAGGAGTCAGACTCCATTAGAGATCATCCCTCCCGGTGACCGGCGATTTATAAAGGAGGGTGCGCGTCGTTTACATTACATTTCATTACGGCCCTGCAAAATAATGAGAATCATCCGCCAGGCGTCGGAAGGTGTAAATTTAGCCCGACAAAGGAACCCCGGGCGCCGTTAGTTTAACCCGCTCTTTCATACGATAAAAAACAACCCATTATCAAGCGCGGATCTTTGCGATACGCACATAATTCTGTCGGCTGTTTTTTTGCGCTTTCATAGCCTTCCCGCTCATTAAGATCCTGACGGTAGTGTGTATATTCAAATGAAAACCATGATATAAAATCACTGCGGCTCTAAATGTATTTAAATCACTTGATACAGCGGATCCGCGGTAATCCGGCCCCGATCTAATCCGGCGCCCCTTGTAGTTCGACATCCCAATACAACTATAGTGCATAAGTACGGTAAAACTTCGTTAATGCAAAAAATGCAGTTGGCAAGTGATTTTGGCGTAAGATGATCCACAAATTATGATACAGAAAAGCTGTGAGAACATTCAAAAGTTCGCCTCCGCCATTGATTGTAGGCCATGCAAGAGTCAAGCTTTCAAGAAAGCTAAAGATCCACAGGTGGAAGAAGCTTAGTATATGTGATTTCTTCAGGAAAGAAACAGGCATACACGTATGTGTTTCTGGGCCATGAAAGCAAAGTTGTTTTATAAAGAGATAACAAAAAAGAAGACTTTGTTACTAGCAAAAAACTCGTCATGGAATACATTTGACGACGGTAAAAGTTTATATTTTTATAAATCTATGGCCATCGTGTTTACGACGTTAATTCTATAATATGAAACCTCGTACTATGTTTATCTCATCATTTTCATAATTTTTCGGATTACAAGTACTCTTTTCCCAAAGAAGAAAGAAAGAAATCGATTCATTATATCATTCACATATTAGTCGATGAAATCGTGCGATGTACGCAGGAAGCTCTTTATCTCTGTCTCCCATGCGCAGTTACCGAACTGCAAGATATTTTATCCGTCTCTGTCTCTCTCTGAGCTAAACGTACAAGAGTGCTCTTATTAAATCACTGGAATTCGCTCGCAAATACGCGATCATCCTTTCATACAGTTTATGAGCGTTTTTTCTTAATAAATAATGAGTATTAAAATTATGAAATAAAAATTTGTATTGTAAATATGATGATTTGGATTATCCGTGTTTGTCCTTCCCGGCAGTCCCCCGGATAATCGAGAGTCTACTGTATATGACCAAAGTACAACATTTCATACCCCTGAAAATAATTTTGTTTGAATAATATGTATTTTACAATTCATGCGCATTTCATTTAAATCTTGTAATTTCAAATTAAGTTCGCAAAATTGAATTATTTTCGAGTCAAGAGATATTAAATAGATTCAACCCTTACCCAAATGGTAAGATCACACCGAGATTTACTCGACCTTCATAAATATTCGAATCCACATAAACCCCGATAGGGTTTTATGGGCACACATATCAAATTCGAAATTCATAATCAAAGAACATGAAATCGATTGAGTTAACGTTTTATATGTCCAATCAAAGTGTAGATATTTTAAAATACTTCCATTGAATGGCAACAAGTGCGCAGTACAAGCAATATTCTCATGCATAATGCAATTGCAATTGTATTGTTCTGCTTCAGCACAGTTTTGAAGGTGTACACATTATGCAAATGGATCGATACTTTTAAAATAACGACATATGAAATATTACTATATTATTGACATTCAAGAAAAATAGTCTGATTTATGAAAATCAATCAATTATCCACACAAATAACAGAATTCCAACAACAGCATTATACGAAAGAATTTCGATTCTGCTTTATTTTCATAGCGACCGATCGTTTGAGGCTAAGCCCCGTCTGCGTAGTGGAAGTCGTGACCGAAGATCCGAAAGTTGCAGCATTTATTTATGTACTTTTGAAAGTCTTCAAGTTGAAGAGTTTTACGGTCTGAGGCACAGTCGTTATTTTGCGAGTTGAAATATTAAAGTTATTATATCGCCTTAAAAAGTTAAATCTTCAATAGAGCTTTTATGTAAATGAGAGCCGCCCGAATAAGGACTTGGCGACTTAAAAAAGATGCAACATTCGCTTTCTTTTATTAGGACTTTTTCGAAGGACCTTTTTAATGCTGATGCGCCTGTATATATTAGCATAACTTGGATAATTTAAAAAAGGCATTCTGCGAAAGTTTAACTCATTCTTGAGCCGTATTGTATACATTTGTGGATGATTCTGTAGCGAAGTTCTGTTATAATCAAAAAACTTCTTTGGAGTTTTACCACATGGTGGGTATGTAAATTGTATTTTTTACTTGACAATATTAACAAAACAGTTTATTGCTTTTGTTACATAAAATTGACACTTGATGTAAAATTAATCCGGATTCACCCGGTTTTCACATTGAAGTTTCGCAATGTTCTTAACAGACCGTATTAAATGTAATCGCCATAGAGGCCAATATGTAATTTTCAAGGTCTAATAATTTTAGTTATTGAGGCTACTATGCTTATTTAAAATAATCTTTCTAATTATAATTGTGGATTTACATCACGTCAATATCGAGTGTATGTATGAATCCCTAGTGTAGTAAGGATCCCTTAACACACTATTATTACACGTTGAGCTCGGAGACAGACATACGAATATAGCATCTATGTTTATGATAATTTAAAATTAGCTCACTACTCAAAGAGTAAGTAACATAAAATGTTTCAGCTATTAGGTTGTCCCATAAGTTTCTTTCGCAAACGAACACAGATCTAAACATAGCCATTATTGAAGAAAACCCGCAAAATACTGTTCGCGAAATAGCTAACAAGTTAGAAATTCCACAAACATCCGTCCATAATCATCTGACAAAATTGGGCTACATCAATCGTTCAGATGTGTGGCTTCCTCATGAACTGACTGACTCAAATAAACTTCAGCGTATTTCAACATGCGATCTTCTTCTCCAATGGTATAATAGCCAACCTTTTTTGAAGAGACTTGTCACTGGAGATCAAAATTGGATACTCTATGAGAATATCCAATGTAAACGATCTTGGACCAAGGGTACATAAGCTTTAACTGTAGCTAAACTTGGCCTACATTCAAAAAAAGTTTTGCTATGCATTTGGTGGGACTGGAAGGGGGTTGTTTATTATGAGCTACTTCAGCAAGATGAAACGATCAATTCAACAAAATATTATTTCCAATTAGACAATCTAAAGGATGCAATTGCCAGAAAATGGCCAGAATTAGCGAACAGACGAGGCCTCATGTGGTTTTAGCTCGTTAGAAATGAATTATTATCATTTGACTGGGATGTTTTACCTCATCCTCCATACTCTCCCAACATTACCCCTTCAGATTATGATTTATTCTTCGAATAACTCTTATCATAAGTGAAGACCAAAGTTATGAGATTGAGGAAGTCTATGAGAAGAATATAGCTTCCCGCGGCCAAGACTATTGGTCGACCCTTTTTTGTCCCGAATTCAAATACACATTTCAAATTAGAAATAACTAAATGATCTAAGCAAACATGTCGCTTTTCAACGTCTAACGACCCTAGAAGAAGAGATGTTTTATAATGTTTTCTCGAGTTGTGTGACATGTAGCGCCCAAATTCCATTTACCCAAAATCAAACAGTAGCTTTTTTTGGGTGTAGATATCATTCCTGAATAACACGAGGATTTTCATCATCCCAGATGCAAACATTTTGTTTATTGACGAAGGCATCTGAACAAAAATTTTCCTTGAAAATAATGCATCACTCGTTCGTTGTTCAATAATATACCGGTTCATGATTGAAATTGTGCTATCTTCTACTAAAACAAAATAGCTTATATAATTTGAAAAGAAGTCTCATGTAAACATTATACAATATTGACATCTAGGCGTCGCATTTGGATACCCCTTTGCGTAAATCGCAGGGTTAACGTTCCGATTTCTCATTTGTCTTCTAAAAATATAATTCAAAGTATAACAATGTAAGGCGTCTAGCTTAATGGGTATTTTCCGAGCGAATGAACTACCCCGTTCTACCCTCGCGCACTAAGTTAAATCAAAGTTTCACTGCAGCATTACGTGCGCCATTTTCGGGTGGCCTTGCTCGGGCATCTCTTTGCTAAAGAGCCACGTTCGCACACGCGGAGAGCGACCATAAATTTGGACGGCCAACATCCATAGCAATGTTTTTGTATCGACGAGCATTATATCATGTTTGTGCGGCGGCGTATAATGTGCGAGCGGGGATAACAACAAACAATCAAGGAGTGTTTTGTGTGCACCACGTGCGTATGTGTGGGGCGGAGGCTTTTGGGGTGTCTCGTCCCCCATTCGCTTCGCCCCCCGGTGGGGCCCCCGAGCCCGCCCCCGCCCCGGGCCCCCATGACTCCCCCTCCCGCTGAGTCCTCCCTCCCGCGCCCCTCCTCGCGCGCCGCCGCCAGTTTGAATCAGCTCACTTTTGTGGTGCGGACGTCCTCTGGAGATCTCTCTTCAGCCATTATGCATCAATCATACAAAAGTTCTCAGATTGCATCCGCATAACAGTGACCAATATCCGACTAATAGTACGCATATATTTTTTAATCGATGTGGACATTGTGCTCGTAGGGTGACCATAACATTTTTGTTGCAATCAATGTTCTTTGATTTGTGTCAATTTTTTGTTTGTTTATTTTGATGAGGCTTTTTTTGGAGTTTTTGCATATCCGGGTGCACTGACCGGATGCCATCCCGGGCAACCCGCTGTTCTTTTGTTGTGCAAATGTGATTTTCTTTCTTTTGAACAATATTATTTATCGCACTTAGACACTGCCGGTGTTTTCATTTATATTTTATTTTTTGTGAATGACCTTTATATATGTGACGATATACTGCACTTCCGGGGGAGAGTTTGCGTCTTTCCGGATTTGTACTGTTTGTGTTCGATTGCATGGTTGTTTTGTTCGCTGATCGAAGCGAATTTGATGTACACCCACCCTGTAGCTTAATGCTCGAGACGGTGAAATGACAGTTTTTCGTAGGTATGATTTTTTTACTCCCTTAAATTATTTTAATTTCAGCTTAATTCACACGCAATGCATGTCCAATTACAAGTTTGCTGCATACATTTTGTACACACTTTAAATTACGAAAATACTTAATTTAAATGCATCAAACTAATCGACAATAAACATCATCATGTTTAAATTCGACTAGAACTCATAAATATGCATACGGCTCATCAAACATCCGGGATGAGGGCGTTGTCCCTTAAAAACTCCCCAATTTGCATGTATTAAATCACATAAAAAAAACCTTTGTTGCGAAAACTCCTCAAATATTCCATACAAGCATCGAACAAATCAATTTTTAATTAACACGAATCCAACGCACTATCAAATCCTCCGGATCCGGATAATCCGCTCATCGTGCAATTTGCGCCTCGATTTAATATTTTAACAGGTCCTTTGTTGTTCATCCCTTTTCCGCAAAAATAAAAATTTGCATAATGCAATGAAACCGGATCGTCATGGGGAATGCATAAATTATCTGACCTTTGTCATCCCCCATGCGTTCGCTCAAATTCCGCCGCAAACGCCCCATACACGTCCTTCCAGAATCCTCCAGAGCGCATCCCCTATTTATGAAGCCGTCAAATCTCACACCTTCGTCACATTAACAATTAAGGCCTCGGGATGAGCGAAAAATCCGGAATACGAAATCAAAGACCTCATTAATACTGACCTTTCGGCGCGGCTTAATGGTTCTTGCGTCATCCACCTTTTACGTCGGATCAATCCCTATTCCCAGTAATAATTGACTGCGAAAGCACCGTTAAGCGCAGAGACCACTCTCGTTAAACTTTATAACGCCGCATAAAATCGAAGATATCGTTTCCTTTAATCAACGGAAGAAGTAAATGTTGTTTTTTGTCCTGGTGCAGCTAAATGGCGTGGATTTGCCATATTTTACGGCGTCCACTTTAAAATAAGTGTCGTTTTATCGTTCGCGCTAAGTCTTTCCGTCGCGGTGAAAAGAAATCAAAAGACGGAGACGATTCTCTATTAGATTTTTTCGCAATCGAATATGACAATATACGATCTGGAACTTATTAAGCATTAAACATTTCCAGGATTCTTGACAGTTATTACGACCCAAATCATGTCCTGCCTGATTTTACGGCTTTTTTATGTTCACTCACTGCTCGAAAACTATAACTATGATTCTATCAAACACGGCAGTTATTTCCATTGAAAAGCTGTTGAATTGTGAATATCGTTCCATCCGAAGAGACACAACTTTTATGAGATAATCTTATAGGACTTCAATTGAAGTGTATATTTCAATATGCGGCGAATGTTTGCTGCCTACGGGTTATTGACAGTCGCTATCAAATATGTAACACTTCATTTGGCGAATTCTGCATTAGCGCAATATTTTATATAATATTTATTTAAGCCTGAATGTCCTGAAAAGCCTGTGTAATTTTTTTATTGATAAAACCCGATCTGTAAGCAATCATTCTGTGTGAATAAAATCGCTTTTCTCCGGGTGTTTTTAAATATTTGATACGTTTCAACTATGAAGATAATTACTTGTATGGCTGTCTATTTTTGTTCGATTTCCAATTCCCCATGCGACATAGGGTTGTATTGTATCAATAATTCAATCCCGATACGGCCGGGGCTCGTATCGTTCGAGCCCGTAATAAAATTGTACCCGATTATTACGTACACCATGAGGGATACCCATAATAAAACATGGATTTGAATATTAACCCTTTGTACTTGAGAGATCACGATGTATCATGCGCCAACTCGAGTGCTGACTGAGAGGCGACAATGCAGAACCAGTTCATGAATAGGCTCCTCAGCTCTTTGTCTACTCGTTCAGGAAGTGGAAAATGATACTTTCAAAAATTATTATAAGATTTCATTTTCTAAAATTAGATAGCAGGATCTATGTCCTTGATACGTTAACAGAAGAAAGCTTAAAAATGATTGTTAAATATTTGAATACAGCCAGCGATTAAATGAAATAAAGGGACATCCCTCCATCAGAGCCGTAACTAGGGTATAAAGCGCCCGTGGCAAATATCTAACTTAACGCCCCCCCCCTCCCCCGCCCGAAATCCAATTTATTTTTAAAAGTTAACTAATACTATTATAATGTATGTTTTAAAATAATATACAAAGACAGTCCAAAAAAAACCCGACCTAACGTATAGATGGCGGATTACTGTTGTAAAAAATACTGTGATAGAAATTGTCTAGAAGCTATGTTGCATCCGTGATCGTACAGATCATAGAAAATTCCGCAAAAGGCCCTAAAAGAGGACGGAGTGGTCATAAGGTTTGTATGCTCAATCGGTCCGCTTTTCGGACCGCTGATATAACAAGTGAGCGGCTCGTGATTGGATGCCATACACGAACATAGCGATAATGAAGAAAAGAAGATTAGACAACTTAGCATATATTATAAAAACGGACAGAGTCAATCAGTGTTGATTCATGTAAAGTAGAAAGGTTGAGTAAAATAAAAACCATGCACAACTCTCCGACCGGGTCGGTAGTCTGCGTTTTGCGCCCCAAGCCCAGTTGCGCCCGTGGCGGGTGCCTGCTTTGCCACGCCCTAGTTACGACCCTGCCCTCCATATGTAAGTCCAATTTATCATTTTATAACCAGTTGAAATGCTATTCAATCGGTTCGATCTTAATAAATAAGAAGCGATTTCTAATATAAATTCTGAAACTAATATTGCTCAATAAATCCACGAAAACTTATCGGAGAACTTTTCTTGCATACTTTACTGGTGGCGTGGAAAAACAGAAAGACTATCAGTTGTTTGACTAAATTTCTGTAGTTTAAAGGAAACTTTCGTTAGACTTCCACTTTCAATGAATCATGTTAACTCGTTCGACGCTGCGTCCACTGTATATAAGCGACGGGCGTTCCCTCACACGGGTCTCCGCTTAAATACGATTTAACAAGCTTTTTCATTTCTATTTAATGGAATTAGCACGTGCAAATATAAAATAAACAAAATGCAATAGATACGTACCACGGGGAGTCGTATATAAAAAAATACGCATAAAAAAAGACTACATAGAAAATTTAGGGATAGGTTCCGTTGTTTTTAAAAGCCGCATAACTTCAAATCAATGTGATGAAATATACCAAAAAAAGCTTTATGCTCCATAGAAAAATGAAGAATAGGTACCATTATTTTTGAAAACCGCATAACTTCAAAAACGCATAAAAACAGACCCAACTATACATAATATTATGTTTAAAGTAAAATATAACTTTATATTATGTAGCATAGTATTCATTAAAACAATTCAAACACATATGATTTTGGACAATTAGGACAATATTTTGCGACCCTTTTTACATTTTTCAGTTTACAAATGTTAACTTTATAAACGCCTTCCAGATGACAACTGTCTAAATATCTTTCGAGATCGACCTCGAAACTTGCATTCCTACCCTTGTCTATTCGCACTTGCTTATCTTCACTTTGTCTTTGTTAATTTGACTAATGATAGAGTCAAGCGTATCGATCTACATGTCGTCCGTGTTGTTGTTTTCCGACTATCGAATTTGAGGCCCATGAAAACAACACCGTTCACGTTGGACGACGAGAGTGTTAAATGGAAATCTGTATGTGATTTTAATAGGATTTAAAAAATATAGTACATATCTAGATTGGCGGTTATTTCATGTCAAAAAAACATTTTTAGCAAATTTCATCAACATTTTTATCATTACACCAGCGTTCAGAAACTTTAAAATGAATTCCATTCCGACCATGGAGATATCCTTCGCCACCATAAATAACGTAATTAATTAAATCGGATAGCGATATAATGTTGAGCAAACAGAATGGGATATTTATTTTCCATATAGGAAATAAATTGCTTTCGCTATCGGTTCGGAACTTCCCAAAGGGTCGGCACTAAACATCACTTTTAACAAAGTTTCAACATAACATGTTTCCCTAGGTTTTAATAGGCGAACATACTCGCGTAGGTCGGCATGAACGTGCTTCCTCTCTTCGTCGTACATGTTTATTACATGAAGACGCAGCAGTGCTTCTCAAACTACTTTTTTGTGAATTAATTAATAGGACATTGCTGCTAGAGAATTGTTATGTTACAATGTGCCATTGTCGTATTTAACACTCTCACAAATATTCCCATTGTGATGGAGCGCATTGTCTTCTTCAATTCAGCGCTTCTTTGCTCTATTATAGGCGCACATTCCATTGTAATGTGGTTAGTAATATCGCCTTATTCTTGGGTCATCGTAAGGTCAATGTTCTTTGTGTTAGATAAGTATAAAAATCATTTCAAAAGGCTCTGAATATGAAATGAAATTTCACATTCTCCTACAATGCGTCAACAATACACGCGGCTTATTTTTGCCTCGTAATCGTGGTTCTAATATCTTTTTGTTCTAATGTCCATGACTTTTTGAGTCGCATTTGTGAAACATCATATTTGGCGTCTAAGAAAAGTCTTCAGATTCTGCACACCCTTTTTATATTTCAATATAAATGATAATTTGATGATAAAATCTTGTTTTTATATCAAATATTGGCAATGTTGGTTTAGATAGTGGTTTCTTATTATAAAGGTGTGGAAGTCAGGATTGTGGAATAAAATTTTCACCTTATCAGATGAAAAATATTAATCTTTAGCGAACGAATGTCACCTTATACATAATACAGAAGGCGGTGACATTATTTATGTAATTATTCCTACAAAGCTGATTCTTTCTCATTCTGCTTTTTTGATTTTGTAAATAAAAAATAACGGCAGGCTATCGCGATGATGTTGTTGCCGACGCTTATAACCATTTTTGAGACAAGATTGAAACTATGTTGTAGCTGCTTATAATAAATATCGTATACACTTAAACCGCACAAAAAAAGCTATGACTTACATAGAAAAAGAAAAATAGTATACCCATATAGTCAATAATTGTTTATCATTATATCATCAATGTTGACTTAACAAAAAAAAATTACAATCACAAAATGGCGACTGTTTAAAAAAAATTTAGTCAAGTCATTTTTTGGCCTTATTTTGTCACAGTTTTAATTTTTTTTTAAATAGTTAAAAAATAAGTTTTGACATACATCTGATAGGGATAATAGAAGGTTATATAGGAAAAAATTGTACCCAGTTTGAAGTAAATAAATAAATTAAAACTTGAGATATAATGTCAACCATGTTAAAAAAAAGTAGTTTTGAGAAAAACGCGTTAAAGGAATTCATTATGGCCAAATTGCTGTATCACTAAAATAGCTATGAATAACACTAAAATGCAAAAAAACGAAATCATTTTTTTCAAAAATGTAAACCAAAATAAAGGGCGTGGTCGTAATTCAGTACAGATGCAATATGATTTACACAGTCCCAAATTATATATTTTTTCAAATTTCGGTAAGTGTTGATGATTTATTTCCTATTTTATCCAAAATATCTCGATACGTACTCTTTATGAAATTAAAAAAACCGCATAACTTTGAAATCGCACAAAAAGAGGTTCGAGTGTATACTTAATATTGCAATGCTTTGAAAGTTGCAATTTTTTGAATTTTTATTTTTTGTTTTGATGCGTTTTGTAATATAAGTGTGTCGAAGAATTATTTACCGATGACGTTATAAGCGAAGAGGAATTAGTTGGCCTTATTTTAATACCCGAAACTGATCGTGCAAGTGAAGATGAATCTTCCGAACCGTCATTATTTACTGCAAAATATTTAGATGGCGCTCTCAACCTAGCAAGAAAATTGGAAAACATTGTGCTGAAAATTGATCCAAACACGGAACGTGCCCTCAATTTCCAAAGAAACCTTTGAAATACTTGTGGACAATGTGAAGAAATATATAAAGACCTTACGAAAAATAAAACACAATATTCAAATTTAATATGAAAATGAACCTATATTTTTATATGAATTCCTTGCCTTTTTTACGCGGTTCCTATTAACGCGAGGAATGAGTATTTTAATGTTCCTGTGCTACAACTTAATCCACGTCTGCGGAAGCCATAAACACCTTACTTATAGACAAAAACAAAGCAGATTTATAGATTTTAATTTAAGACTGATATGTATAATCATCGGTCCAAATCGATCTAAATTATTCAAGTTTGTGCATTTTTTTAGTCAAAATGCCCTCGATCTTCTGACGATGATTTCGACGAACCAAGGCTTAATACTTCCGATCGATCGTTTCAATTCAGATTTATCTTGATTTCCTATATCCAAAGGCCAAATTGGAAAATCACCACATAAGGCTATAGAGATCGCTTTCGTCTAATAATGGTATAATGCTGACTTATTAACAATATGTCGGTATATAGTGGTTATTATTTAAATTTATTTGTTTACGTTTGGAAGTAATATTCGCTAGTTACATATTTGCAAAGCCCTGGAAGGAACCAATTTATTTTGAAACTTCTTATGTAAACTTTTATAGATAAACTTTTGTCTCGCGACCCAGTTGAGGAGATGTATTAAACCCAGTTCAGCACAAAGAAAATGAGAAAATCTCTCAACGAAAGATGTTAAGGCAACCGTATTTATTAAGGGTGCTCGACTTAATTATATTACGCTTATATTTTTACCTAATCAATTGTGTCGCGCTATTTAATGACGGGGGAGTTCAAATCGGATGATATTCGAGATTCGTCGTTATTTACGATTGATGGAGTTCTTGGAAAAACGAAAAAGACGACCCTTAAACAAGTTTGATAATTTTAATATTCAGCTACGCGAGTTTTGGTTAACGATCGATTATTCAGGGAGCACCGGTATGGAGCTCCCCAGGCTTGTGTGGAGTACGTTTTCCCTTTGTGGAGCACTTGTCTACGTGGAAGGATATTAAATTGGTATGGTTGTCCTGCTCTAGCGGCCACCCACTCCATGAAATCCACCCTCGCTCGACTCCCACGACCCACCCCCGGGGGTGGCGATCGTTCCGGAAACTTCTGCCCTGAATACGTAATCGCGAGCCGGTCAACTTAATGTGATTTTCGTAATTCGCTCGACAGGCGTGTTTTAGCAGCAGACTGTTTACATTCATACTAAACTTCATCTTCTTGTTTGTTTTTTGGCTGGAGCTTCACTCATTTCTCCCACGAGGAGTGGATTGCTTCAGTTATCATTTTCTAAAGTGCTCACAAACTCATCCACAGTCAGAATCGAATCATCTTCTTAATTAAGGGTCGCCGCATTAAAACCGGCAATGAAAAAAGCACAATGAAAAAAGGTCTTGTAATTGCACAATATTATCCCAGAAGGCAAAGACAAAGAGCGCAATGAATTTATTTCAGCCTTTTAGCAAATTCAATTACAATCCTATATAAAAATGCTCTATGTGTTATCTTCTGTTTTTTCATTCTGTTTTCATACGTTCCCTTTTATTCCATGTTCCTTTGTTAGAACTTGGCGACTGTCTGCACTAAAAGTATTCTGTTGGCGGTAACTCTTAACAGCTAACAGTAGAATCAATATTTTTCTGCGGTGTTTCGAAGATATTTAACATTGCCTTCCGATGACCTATTTTCCAAATATTCTTATCTGTCATCTCATAAAAAACAGTATACATAATATTTTTGTATCTTAATATGAATCAAATGTTTCATCCTAACATGACAAATACGTATAAATTGTCTACCTGCTAAATTTGTCTAGCGTATCTAATTTCGTCGTATTCACAGATTAAAGGTCTTAATTACATCCCCAACTTTGGAAAACCGAAATTACAGGCAAAGTAATTGGACTTCCTGCACCATCTTGTAAATGGCTATTATTTATCGCATTGCTTAACAACCTTTTCCATTTGGTACAGCGATACTGTAAAGCTTATTTCGCAAAAAATTACAGCCATTTTTTTATGACCACCACTTCGTAGCGTATATATGTTTTTAAAAATGTGATCACCAGCCACACTTCCTGTAATTTAATTTAAACGTAACAAAACAATGAAACAGATCGCAAATGTAAAGTTTGACATCATAATTTGAATAAGTAATATTCTATTAGAAATACAAGCGCTATGGAGCGCTACCCGCAGTATATGTGTGCATACTCTCTCTGGATTACTCGATTGCGCACTCAACTTGTGAGTGCATACTCATCAAAGGGTTAAGTTATAGATACCATGCATTGATAAACAATAATTTAATGCAATTTACAGTTTTTATTAGTTAATAATCAATTACACTTGGGTCAGTTTTTATGCGATAGATACGTTCCACGGGGAGTCGCATAAAAAAAAGACTTGAACTACATACAAAACTGGGAGATAAATTCCATTATTTTTAAAAACCGCATAACTTCAAATCAATGTGATAGAATGTATCAAAAATCGCATAAAAAAAGTTAATAAAAAATCATAAAAATTAAAACACAATACATATTTATCTTAAAATTGCTTTATTAAAATCTATTTTAAATGATATTCTAAACGATGATAATCGGCATGATTTATGAACTTGACCCAGATCACTTTCATTACTGGATGAAATAACCAGTTCATTACATGCAGATGTTGAAGGCAAGAGTTCCTTACAATTAGAATTGTTCTTAATTTCGTCATATTTCTATGTTGAAATCGCCTTATTAGAGATATAATCGGTGACTAAGCTTTGCGACGATTTAACCATTAATTTTTTCTCCTCAAATCTCAAACGAGACGTAAACAATAAGGCACGTGACCAATAAGCGCTATGTGGTGGGGGTGAAAGTTGCCAGAGTTAAAAACAATTCCGAGCGCCTTTTCCAAGCCGAGTCCGATTTTTTTATGCGCATTCGCATAAAAAAAATGACCTGATGCATGACCTACATACAAAAATGAGGGATGAGTTCCATTACATTTGAAAATCGCATAAAAAAGATCCGCATAAAAACAAACCAAGTGTACTAAAACACATATCTCTTTTTTTCAAAATTAGCGTCCATATTTTAACAATTGTTATTTACTGAGAATTTCTATTGTTTGTAGTTTATGCTTTAGTATATTAGAATTCATGCAAAAAACGGCCTTAAACGTATATACTAGAATAATAGGAGTAAATGCAATGATTTTTGTATAGTGATGTGACCATGATTCAAGATTTTATTTAATAAAATCTTTTTTAATCAAACTGTGGAGTGTTTATCGTTACCATATTGTCACACTAGGCCTCTAAGATACTAAATATGTTGAAAATAATGCAATATAATCTTGTTTGAATCTCAACTAAATACAACGGATATACAACCTTAATTAGGTATATATATCAGCGTGTATAGTCGACATCGAGCTAAAATTAATTTATCAAGTACGTGGTCTTTTTATTTGGATTTTGCACGCTCTAGGCAAAACTTCCACTCCCCTAACAGCTTGAATTCCGGCTACTGCTTTTCGCAATATTTCATTATTATAATAGTTGTTTAAGGGGGTAATATACGAGCTTAATTAATGTGTGTCAACATGTTAGTGCTTTTAATATCCGAATATGTGGTTCCATGAGACGACTAGAATGGATGATAAAATCGTTGTGCAGGCGACATACACTTGCTTTTGACACTTTTATTAAAATAAGTACGTATAATCTGTGTCGGGGATCGTATACGTACAATTTAATTAAAAGTTTAGGTCGAAATTTGAGCTCAACTTTAGTTCGAACTCTATTTGAACTCCCAACAGTTTGCAACGCTGCTACGGTCAAACCGTCATACGAATAGGGCTGCTTCATAACCAGGAGAAGTATTAAATTTTATCTACCGCTGGAAAAATATCATAAGAGCATTGAAATGAAGTTGAATTTCTTAAAGCCAACGTAACTGCAAAGCACATCAAAGCCTTTTCTATTTTTGTAGCGTCGAGCTTTCTTTCCTTTTCAGTAAGAAATTGAATAAAACATCCGAGGATGCGAAAGGCTTAAACGCTTTCATATCTGAATATAATTCATGTCAGATAACAACGACGGGACTTGAGCTAAATCCTGGCGTTCATTCGATAGATTTACAACGACGTTAGCACACAAAAACTCATAAAATCCATCATATTTACATGCGTCGTTAGACGACGTCGAAAATATAAATATTTTTCCGCCGAAATAGGATTACACTCGATTTTATTTATTTTTTGTCCCGTTTCAATTTGCTTTTTATGCTGCGAACTATTTTTCTTCAGAAGCTTTAAAGTTACAGCGAGTCAAAACTTTGGCGAAAGGCGGTGGGTAAAATCTCACCGTGATTTAAGCTCAAAGTTGCAAGAACTGTGATTAAGTTTACTGCTCCTCTGGAGATTTTAATTACTAAAATGGACAACTTACAGATCTCTATAATATCCAGCGTGATTTGCGTAATAAGTTTTAAATTATTAAAATCCAAACATCATGTAATACTATTACATAGATATTTTTAATTAATTTTCTTCTAAACTCCCTTGAACATCAGTCGGTATTAGGGGAATCCAATCCCGAGCCAAAATTTAGATTCCGGGATTTCATTAGACAATCCCGGGATCAGTCCCGGGATCCCGGGATTGGGATTTTCAATATTTTAAAAAATTACATTGATACATTTAATCAAAAATGACTAATAAGTCTATAATACTTTCTACAAAATTCCCGATTTCTCGACAAATTATTTATTTCCGTCGCTGCAGATGAATACTTTTATACTATAATACTTTGATGAGATTCGTAATTATATTACGGAGGAATACAAAAAATCTGAACCCCGTATCTATTATATTTCATATCGATATTCCCATTATTAGAGTCGATGTGTAGTAAATACATCACCGGTAGGGAAAGGTTAATATATATTTTTTTTAAAAATACATGTACGCTATATATGTATACATAGATTAGATAGTCACTGCCCCTAGGCGTCGCCTAAGTTTGCCAATTAGTAATTACGCCACTGTTTTTAAGCGTCCAGATTTCGTCGGGAATGTCTCGATTTAGTAGCCCTCATCGTGTTGGTGAGGTGTACGATTTCTGTTAGATAATAATTTCAATACACCTGACAGATAAGTGTAGTTGTATGACAATAAGTGGCGTACAAGCAAATATAGCATCTATGATAGACTCACGATTGATTAACAAGATTGACTCACGCTGCACGGTCATAAGAGGAATGTGGATTTGTGTGGACGGTAAACAGTGCACATACGAATCTATAGCGTCTACGTTTACCTCAATTTAAAATTAATTCAATAATCAAAGAGTTAAGGGCATTATTATTAATTTAATTGTTAAATATTATTCCGACGAATATTGAAAATTTGGCTACAATACGCATCGTCCGCAGCTCCTCGATGGAAGCTCATCACAGAAATTAACATGCGGAGCGCCATTATGAAGCCGCACTATAATACACAGACAGTACTTTTTTCTGATCTTGTAAGATCATTCAACCTTTGCTTTGTCGGCAATGTATCTTTACAGTTTTTGTTGCTGTTTAAGTGAAAGTCTAATTCATTAAACATCGTGTGATGTTATTTTATATGTTTATTCAAGTTTTTCATTTCCGCTTTTCATAAATATTGATTTTACATCGATTCCACGGCTCGGACGGAATAATTCATGCAATGGATGTCACGTCATACACGAATGAATGGCCTCGTAGCATGAATCATATGTTTGTGTATGCGAGATTGTAATTTGATGCAGATGCCACATGTCATACATCGAATATTTCGATGCGTTTAACACATGTCGGCTCCAATAATTCAGATGTACTATTTTGATTCCAATTAAATGCAAATTCGTTGTAGATTTTCCGCGTAAGTTCGGCTGACAGCCCTGCCGCAAAACACATGGTGGCGACTATCCATTATGACCGCGGGCAACGGGTTAACTCTGTCAAGAGCCATTATTGGAGGAGTCATCGGAGCGGTAAAATTCATATAATAAATAAGCCGCTGACATTAAATGTAAGCGATGCGCCTCTCCAGGGAGGACAATTGAGGTCCCGGGAGGAGGAGGAGGGCCTCGCGGGACCGGTTTTCCGATTAAGGAAATGCCCGCATCTCGTCCAGGACTCCACCACAAAGAGCAACACAATGAAAGTACTCGTTTTACCCGACTAACATCGGACACATTACTCCTGTAAATCTTTTGTGTTGCTCCGGCAACAATTCAACGCTCATTGTGTCTGCTTCAACAATCCGCTACAAGAATTTACCTGTGCTGAATAATAAAACCACAAACATCTATTTTGTAGATTATTATCCATTGTGGGAGTGCACTAATAAAACACCTGTAAAGATATGTTAAGATAACGAGCGTCTGAATTATGCTTAATTGCTTTGACAAAGAAGGACTGCGTAGATTCTACCATAATCAGTGTCAATTTATTACAATGCTCATTCATCATTTAATCTTGTCTCGCCTGAGACAAAAACATACTCCAGTGGACTGGTTTTAAAAATTATACTATGCTGTACATCAGTAGTGTCAAACTCAATGGGCCAAAAATCCAAAATCGATTACCATAACGGGCAATTTCGGATTTTTTCTGGAGAAATTAAATGAGACATCAAATTTATCTTCTGAGACATTTAATTTTTACCAGAGAGCTTATACTGCATGACTTGAAGTCTTGGTCATTTTTGGAACTTGGCTAATCAGTAGCTCCTTTCAACCACACTGCATAATTTTCGACAACGTCCATTTGGACTTGAGTCTTGAGAATGATATTGAGTATATGAAATTACACTCGAATCTCTTTTTGTGCGATTTCGAAGTTATGCGATTTTTTTAAAGACTTTTTTTTCTTTTTTTTATATTTCATAAAGGAATTTCCAAAATTCCAACTACTTACGGAGTTATATCTACTATTTCTACCAGATTAATGTCAAAATTTAATTTTTAACTATTTAAAAAAAATTAAAACTGACAAGATAAGGCCGAAAAATAACTTGACTGACTTTTTTTAAAACAGTCGCCATTTTGTGTTTTTTTGAGTTAGAGACTATAGTGAAATCTTTGCTAATAATGAATTATATTATTGGAAGGAGAAAATCTACACAGAACAATGATGACATTGACACCGGGTATACTATTTTTTCCAAAGAAGAGAGCGATTTTTAGTCATATCGAAAATCGCAACAAAAATTATCATACAGCGATGACAGTTTGTAATTAAAATAATTAGTATTTCTCCAGTGGATATCTGGCATTTGAGATACCAAATATCAGACATCCTCAAAGTTTTACCAATGATGCTAAACGTCTTTTAAATGTAACCAAAAATATTATGCGATTTTGAATATATTTTATAGAGCTGTTTCAAAGTTATGCGATTTTTAAAAACCATGGAACGCATCTTCATTTTTTCTATATAAGTCATAGTTTTTTTTGCGATATTTCGCTGAGCGCATCTACCGCACAAAAAAAGGGTTAAGAGTAAATAATTATATTTATTAATTTTCACCATCTAATAGTGTCATTTTCTATTGGGTATGTGAATAAGTTCCTGCCGTTTTACTTGAAATGTTAACGCATCTATATTGAAGTACTACAATCTAGCTTTAAAATCAGTGCGTCATTCCGTTAAAGCAGGGATGTCCAACCGGTCGATCCCGATCGACCGGTCGATCTTTAAGCAAAATTTAGTCGATCCCGACGACTTCCATGAATTTTGAAAAAAATATATTACTTTATATAAATATATTTACAGCCGACGATGAAAAATAAAATCCCGGAGATTAAACTCTTTAACTCGACTTGATTCGTGTTTATCTGCTAATTTGAGTTTTAAGTTTGAAGAAAGAAAAAAGAAATACCTTAAATAAATTTCCTATAAGAATCGTCGATCTTCCTAGAAGAAGTCGATCCCGAGACAATTTTAAATTGAAAAGTAGCTCCCAAGACAAAAAAGGTTGGACAACCTTGCGTTAAAGTATAAACAACATTTTTTATTCATAGCATGAAACATGTCGAATTTTGTACCAAATAAGCCATATTTGCGGGGAATTTTAGTGCACCGCTTTGTTGAAAAGAAATCTGCAGCTGAAACACATATAATCCTTGTGGAAATCTATGGCGATCATGCTCTGGTGGAAAGAACATGAAAATAACGATTTTAATAAAAATTTAATTTTTGCTCACTTTCATAATGCTCGTAAATCCATATAAATATCACATGGCAAAAATGTTGTCTAACTGAATGAAAATTCGAAATTAATATCAAAATTACAAACGATAAGAACGTAACTCGACTACATCGCTGGTATATATTTTTTTTGTTATCAAGCACGAATCCTATTTCAGGCACAATGTGGACTCAAATTTTGAATAGTTCACTAAAAAAGTGCTTTCGTTTTCAAAGAAGATGAATACGACGCCCACTATTCATTTTTTATTCATCAAAACGTACGAAGCATAATAAATCCGAAAAAAAAACGCATTCTTCGACGGTATGACTGAAGTGTCAATGTACCAAAGTGACGTTAACAGAACGAAAAAAAACTTTTAAATCATACCTATTAAGTGATCAAATCTTATAATAGTGGTGTACGTATTAGGATAATATTATTACAATAATACCATTTTGAAATCCAATTAACTATAAATGCGTTATTGTTTAATTCAGACATAAAACAACGTCATAATTGAAATATCTGCTGAAACCGGTTAGGTATAGCTTTATAACTATATCGATTGTATAGTATCTGTTTGATTCAAATTTCAACATATCGGCCATGAAGGCAAGGAAATAACAAAAAGAAGACTTTGTATCTAGCAAGGGATAGTTAAAATGCTTCAAAAATCAGTCATGGAATACGTTTGAAGACGGTGATAAGTTTCTATTTTTTATAACTGCTATGGCCATTGAGTTTATGACGCTAATTCTATAATATGAAACCTCGTATTATCTATATATCAATATTAATGTTTTTATATTTTTTCGAATTACAAGTACTCCTTTCCAAAAAGTTCTAGATTATACCTTTCCTGCATAAAATGTGTTAATGGAAACAATTTTTGCAGCTCAGAGTCGATAAATATTATTTTTCTGCCTTGGAGCTATTTACATACATTCAATTTAAGGCATTACATATTATCATTTAAAATACACAATTATGGGTTTCAATGCAAAATATTTTTTTTATCGCTTGGCATTGAACGTGTTAAAATATCATGACCCGATTAAAGATCGATATCGTTGAATTCCGACGTTTCATTCATCTCGAAATTACTATTTTCGCTTATAAATAATGTATAGTCTCCGACATTCGACAAAAGATGTCTCTATCTGATCCTTCTTCTTAGAGTTCTTGACGGCCACCACTTATAAGGGATTGGAAAATAAAGCTTTTTTCCGCCAATAAGGACACGGGCTTCTTTTAATAGATGTGTGTATTAATTATAAAGGCTCTACAATTCTATATATCAAAATTAAAGCGAAATGGAACTTCAATAAGGGGACAATTTAAATACACAAAAACCAGAGCATCGATGAGTCGCTATATATTTTTAAACATTTTTTCCGGACTATCGTGTGTTATATATCTCACCCCTCGTTTAGAATATTTGCATGCAATCCGTGGTGACCACATATCGTATTTATCATTTTATTATGATGATATTGTTGTGGGAAGCTCTCTTTATCTTATCGTCATGTTGAATATACTCCAATCGCTACAATTGTAAATGTGGAATGTTTACCGACCGCGATAACATTAGTCATGTAACGCATTAAAACAGATCCCCGTGTAAACAGGGTCCCAGGTTCAAATCAACTGACTTATTTTATTTTTATCACAATTATCTACCTTATCGCGATATTTTTCAGTCGTATGACATTTATAGATTACGATAACACCGCCTAGATAGTTAATCTCCATGGGGAGACTTCTGAAAGCCAACTTCCCGTTAAAAAATGATGTTCCAACAGCGTGATGTGGGGTCAAATCAAAGTCAAAGATAGTAAATAATGATGTTATTATTTTCATTTAATATTTTTATTATATGACGATACTTTTATAAATAATAAATGTCTGCATTGCTTACCAACGCTAACACTTATTGCCTTCTATTTCATCAGGTTGAGTTAAAAATATGTATGGGATTATTGTGTAGGGCGGGAATCATTGAGATCCAGGCTGCTCCTTGCTCTACACTTTAGATGGGTGGCCTCCGTGGGTCTTTTCATAATCGGATCGCAGGAGGTCCGCAAAGGCGGAAAAAGTTCAAATGATGGTAAAAAGACGATTTAGAATCCGTAATTATGTGAGTTTTAGTACTCCAAAAATAAATTGAAAATCTTAAACTAAACCATTAATATGTAACCAATATTTTTGATTTAAAATCAGAATATAGACAGCCTGCTTTCAATTGAGTTTATAGATGGCAAATATCTTCCTTGCTTTAACGTGATTTATTTTGAAAATCAATACTTAATCTATACATATAAAAATGAATGTCTGTCGGCCTGTATGTCGGATGTATGTTTTATATACGCTTCTAAACTATTCATCCAATTGCGTTGAAACTTTGGGAAGCTATTATGTACATCCCCGTGAACGTTTTTGAATTAGTACAAGCATTGTTTGTGTATGCAATTTGTTTTGCGAGACGTTTAGCGAGTTGAAAAGCCAAAATCATCCATGTTCAAATTTTTTTTCTTGTTCATCTTCGAAATATGCGACTCTTATATAGATCAAATTTATATATTGTATGTTATTCGGCTGTCATCAGCGTCTTTAATTGATTTCTCCGAATATAATTGAATGCAAAGTAGATCGTATTTTGAACTCTGAAAAGAATAATGGAAATCCGTTCGGAATGGATGATATTAAATAATTTTTTAGCAATACTCTCAAACCTGTTTGATCTTTGTATTAATTTAAAAATAATAATGATTTATATAAAACAACCCAATGATGAATAATGCAAAAGTCTTGTTGCAGTCAAAGCGGACAGTAACAGGTTTATCTTGGTCAATAGCTGTTGTGAAATTGGAAAAACCCTCGTCAATTCGTCAAAATGATAATAAAATTCATATCTAAAACCATTGTTTTTCGCATTTTCTTATTTAAAATTGCACATGATTACGTATTTATTATTGAAAATATACTATGCAGAATGTTTGCATATTATCAATGGACATTTTATATGAATTAGATAAAATCTCTTTATATCTAAACATCATGTCTAAAGATAATAAGCTAATTTGAATGAGTTGGAATGAGTTGGAACTTTTTGAGTAGTGAACTAATTTAAAATCATCATAAACTAAGATGCTATATTTGTTTATCCGCCACTTATCGTCGTACAAATCCACTTATCTGTCAGGACAGTCTCAGCGTGTATGAAGCTTGTATATAAATAAATAAACACTGTCGATAGCACAATTCGGTAATTTTTCAAGTAAATATAAACAATACATTAATAGTTGATAAAGACAAAGAATTTTTTAAGAGGACTAAATATCAAATGAGGTTGTGACACAAAATTCGCCATGATTAAATAATGGATTCCAGACGGTATGTCGATATGTTCACATCGTCACATCGTCGTTTCGCATTACGTATCAACCTTATAGATTTTCATGCAAATGCCGACGTCAATGGGACTCGAATTTCAAAGTTAAATTTCGCTCAGATATCTCGCAGACCGATCTCCGATTCGCGTATTCAATTCAAATGTATTGAAATTGTTTGCTCCCGTATTTGGATCGGCCATAATTTATGTTATGCAATATGTAAGGACCTTGTTTTGAATGAATGCTCAAGCAGATTTTATTTTTCGTTTTATAAATACCTTCTGCTATTGGCATTGCTTATTCATTCTTAGCGCAGTCTTGTGAGACTGCGCACAATTAAAAAAAATGGGGGGGTGACTCTACAACTTCGGGCGGAGGGTGGCTTTTTGTGGAATTTTTATGAATTATTTAAGGGTGTGTGAATTTTAAAGCAAAAGTTGTCGCCTTGAACTCGTCGCAAAATCGATGCCAAATTTTTTTCAGTCTGTTGTGAGGAGAGTACAACAAAACATCGATTTGGCCCAGCTCCAATTCAATACTGAATGAAATATCAGTTGCGAATTTTAATTTGGCGTCCATATATCAAAATCGATATGCCATTACAACAAGCGCATGAAACGTGAATATGTATTAAAACAATAACCAATTTACAGCATACGAAGAGTTCAATGTCAGCCTTAAAATGTATCCCAAATGTCGTTACATCCAATTTTTTTGTCAACGCGTCGATTACGTTATCGATTCGATTTGACCTATTGCTTCAATTCTGCTTATCTCATTCTGGGTTACGCCTAACAGAAAATGTATTCACTTTCTATATTTAAATGTTGTGTGAATATCCAATTTCGATATGTGCTCATTCTCGATGCAGAGATATTCGCATAAAATGGCGTAATCGCCACTTTTACGGCTGGCAACAACTTTGCGGTCATTTCCTAAATGATTGTGAAACTTCTAGAATCTTATGCATTTGATGTTGCATCGTTAAATCGCATTATGCAGCTTATTTATATTGCTGCTTAATGCGACGACACAAAGACGAATTTTGTATTGGAAAAATTACATTTCATCATAAATTGCGATAAGCGCACAATGAATGCGTTGATATAATTGACAACAATTGATTGATAAGACTTAACATATTATGTAACGAATACATGATATCGATTATCATGCGATGTACATTCCATTTAAAATATTTACATAAACAAACAACTCGAAATACGGCTATTGCGCCAGACCAAGTGTTACTAATTTAAAACAATTTATCATAACCACTCGCTGCTTCAAATGATTGAAGAACCTCTTCCATCCAATACGGCTTCTATTATTTCAAGTCATTATTTCATTCGTTTGTAATTGTTCAAAAATATTAATACCTAACAAAAGTTGATCCATTTGTCAACGGAAAAAAATAAATGTGTGTCGCAAAGCGAGGTGTTTGCGAGATGTTTAACGGATGCAATATATTGGTCTGATGAATTGAAGCGGGTGCTTACTTGCCGCGCTACTCACAGCAATACATCGCGTAACTATACTCAGAGCCGTAGCGAGGGTATGAAGCGCCCGTGGCAAGTCCCCCCTTCTATCGAAAATCCATGTATTTTTTAAATTTAAATAATACTTAATATCCCCGAAAATGCCGCAAAAATCCCTAAAGAAGACGGAATGGCCACAAGATATATGTGTTCAACTGGTCCTCTTTTCGGACTGCTGATATGACGAATGAGCGCTTCGCGATCAGACGTCATGCCAAAACATGTCTACAGTATAGCGTTTCTTTATAAATAATTATTAAGCGCGTGTGGCATTGCAACGCATGCCGGAAATTCGCTAGTAATAATAAAATAGGTTTGCTATTGGTGTAGTGGTTGCTTTATGCTACGTATAAACACACGCACATAGTAGAGACGGCGCGGCGCATGCGCGTAGCACCCTATATGATATATGTGATGGACATGCACACATTACAAACAATTCACTTCGCTGGTATTTATTTTTTAAATACTGCAAAAAGTTAATGAAGCCAGTTGTCACTTTCTAGTTAAATATAAATTAACACGTTATATGCGGAGAGAGTGTTTTTACAGTTTATCTATTGGTTATCGTCGGGAAAGTTGTTATCACACGATATATTTTATTTAATATTTCGCTTTATCAAGCATAGCTTATGTAGATTGACATAATTCAATAAAATCAAAAATAAACATCTAGCCAAGGTTTGCCAAAACTAACATAAATATTTATTATCTTTTCAATAACATTAAATAACAAGCGTTATTTTGGTATCAAATTTGAACTTTAGATTCAAATATATTGAACATTTAAACATTTATCACAAAAACTGGATGTTTTTCGCTGTAAATTTTCGTTTATTTGTTTGTCGTAGAAAAAAAAATGCATATGGCTGTTCCCCAAAAAAATGTGTTAATCATTGCGTTTGAATTCCATTGCGAATATTTATTTTTTACATACAACAGACAGCTGCATTGTAATGAATTTGGTAGCATTTGATCCAGCAGTTCTTATGTACATATTTTAAATATGCAATTTCATCACCAGAGACGATCAACGTCCATTAAAACTAATTTGCGTTTTCGATCTTTGGTTTTTTCGATTTCGCAATAAAAAATCCAATGGAACAAAGCGCGCATACTTTTCGCATTAAAATATTAAATATAACGTACGAAATGATCGAAATTGGGTCGTTATGTGAGTCTTCCATAATTGATGTCTAATTTTGTCTGCTTGTATCGCCAAACGCGTGTTAAATAATGACAATATAAATAGACGTTGTTATGTCATCAAACAGCGATAATTGATGTGATGATATAACGAGCGATTGAAAGATAGCGCCCCCTGCGGCCAATATTCTAATAATCTAACCCGTGCAGCCATTTGGCATAATTAACACATTGCTTGCGGGGACAAAGAATCATCATCATTCACTGAATGCACGAGGAGGAAATATCTTTTCCGTAAATACGACAAATACCATAATGATATATATTGTGCACAAATTATTTATTTTGTATATTGTTTAATTTTTAGTTCAGGTTTTGAAGCCAACACAGATACAAATAGGGAATCCAATCCCAAGCCCAAATTTCGATCCCGGGATTTCGAGATTTCATTAAACCATCCCGGAATCAGTCCCGGGTTCCCAGGACCGGGATTTTCGCCCCCCCCCCCCCCCATTTATTTTTTAAAGTTAACTAATACTGTTATAAATGCAATATATTAAATTATAATGTTTGATTTAAAATAATATACAAAGATAGTCCCAAAAGTACCCGACCTCTTGTATAGATGGCGGTTATTGTTGTAAAAAAATACTATAAAATAATGTGTCTAGACCAGTGTTTCCCAACGTGGGGCCCACGCCCCACAGGGGGGCAATTTAAAAATGAATTTCATAGTGATTTCTTCCTAAAACTTATTATTTATATTTCTTAAGGGAACAAAACAATTTTTAAAGATTAAAAATTATGTATGGGGGGCATAAAAAATTTAGAAATGTTAAGGTGGGGCATGGCCTAAAAAAGGTTGGGAAACACTGGTCTAGACACTACGTTGCTTCTGTGATCGTACAGATTATAGAAAATGTCGCATAAAGCCCTAAACGAGGACGGAGTGGCCATAAGGTTTGTATGCTCAATCGGTCCGCTTTTCGGACCGCTGATATAACAAATGAGCGGCTCGCGATCAGATGCCATTCTTGGACATAACGTGAATGAAGAAAAGATGGATAGACAACTTAGCATATATTATAAAAATGGACAGAGTCAATCAGTGTTGATTCGTGTAAATTAGAATGGTTGAGTAAAATAAAAAGCATGTGCAACTCTCGACCGGGTCGATATTCAGCGTTTTGCGCCCCCAGACCCAGTTGCGCCCGTGGCGGGTGCCTGCTTTGCCACGCCCTAGTTACGGCCCTGCTGCTGAGACACGGACTAAAACACACAAAATTCCCGATTTACTTATATACTATAATACTTTAATGTGATTCATACTTGCATTATGGAGGAATACAAAAATTCTGAATCCCGCATCTATTATATTTCATATTGTTATTCCCATTATTAGAGTCGAGGTGTAGTAAATACATCACCGGTAGGGAACAATTTTAAAAACATATATATACTGTATATATGTATACATAAACTAGACAGTTACTGCCCCTAGGCGTCGCGTAAGCTCGCCAATTAGTAGTTACGCCACTATTTCCAAACATTCAGATTTCGGCAGAAATATCTCGATTTAGTAACCTTTATCGTGCTGGTGAGGTGTACAATTTCTGTTAGATAAAAATTTCAATCCCGAATTTTTCGGAACTACGTTTAATAATCCCGGGATTCATAAGAACCTAAAACTGTCCGGGATTCCTTTTGCAAAATTTCAATTCATAAAGGCAATTGTTTTATACGCTATCCTTGTAAAATATTGCAACTTTGACTAAGATTTTATACGTATAAGTGATAATATACTATAGAAAAATAAACTGGTGATGCAGGTCAAGGTGACTATGTATCTTTTTAAATTAAAAATGTATAGTTTTTAGTTTGAGAATTAAAATAAAAATAAAATTGATACCACGCGGTTTTCCACGCATGATATTCCAAACCAAGCAATCACGCATACAAAGTGCTAAGATCCTTCTGGAGGAGGTATTTTTAGGTTTGAAATCCAAATAATTCATTTTAATCATATCTTTATGACTTTCAAGAAGAATAATTGTTTTTCTTAATACAAATTCAATTCATAAAAATATTCGCTGTTATAAAAATATATTATGTAAGCATTCTTCTGCTTCTATTATTAGATCTCAATAATAATCCAGTACCGTGATTTCATCTTTCTTGTTTGTTCTTTTCTTTTATATGGCTTCCTACGATCGGTAGCCTCAATGGCGGCACAACAAATGCCTCATTTCGTATTCCGGGAGCTCATTTACAACTACGACTATCATATTTCTACGAGTCTTATTAATTTATTATTAACATATTCAATCCTAACGGAGACTTTTTATGCACTGATAGCTCGAAGAGATTATTCTCGGAACGATCCGAAAGATGGTGTACGTTTTATGTGGTTCGTGGGCTCTACCGGGGGAACCGGTTCTGTGATTCCAGCGGCCGCGATGCCAACCTTTGTCTTCTTCCATTACCAATGGCGTTATACTTCAATTTGAAGGATGACTCTACAAAATTATAGGATACACTCGCATCGGCCCTCCGTGGAATATTTATCATCTTGCGAGACGTCGACGGGCCCTGCTTCTCACGAAGACGTCCAATTGTCGACATGCTTTTAAAAATAATCTATTTTTCAGAAGGCTTCCGAGAAAATTCCCCTCGACGCGTGATACAAAGGGAAGCGCGTGGGCAATTTTAATATATACATATATATATACATTTGATTTGGATGATTTTTCGTTTTCGTACTGTGCAAAAATAGAACATCGCGAGAAGAAATGTGAGAGACGAAAGCGATACTCGCCATGTGCGAATTTCAATATCGAAAGTATTACAAAGCGAAAACTTGTGGTGAAATGTATTTTCATTTCCACTCATTCACGTCTCTAAGAAGTAAACAATCTATTGAAATGTTATATCACATCTAATGTATCCCATTAAAGCGTGACATAAATCCAGCAATGGTAGATTAGCAAAATGGATGAGCTCAGCCCAAACAAAATACATTGTATAATATAACATTATTTAATCATATTACACTCGGTTCTTTGTATAAATTGATTGTATGTTTCGACGAAAACAACGTGTAATCTAAATCCAAGGCTTTATATAAGGGTCAAAGGTCATCCAATAAGGCTTTAACCCTTTGATTAGTGTTTGTACTTGGACTAAAAAAAATGTAATAGATAAATACATAATAAATGATGGCACTGAAAATATAGCGCCAGATGTGCGGGCATACTCATCAAAGGGCTAACATTTAAGTGATTACGTATTTTAAAAATACCCTCTTGAACCCTAAACTTATTTCCATTAAATGATAATTTATTCATTTAAGCATTAATTTATTTGACAAATTCTATCCAATGATATCAAGTTGAGTCATAAATAGTTGCCGACGAATAGACACTGTTATAATCATTCGATTTTACCATTGAAGAGTCATCCGTATTAGTGAGTATAGAATATCATTAGATAGATATGAGTCCTATCAGTCTTTCGACAACATTAAACCGTGTCACGTCTTATGTTATAGTATTTTTTTACCCGTAAAATGGAAAGTCAAAAAGTTCATTTTTGTCAATCAATCAATTCTTTCATTGAAAAATTATTTACATGCTAAAAATTTTAATTAAAAAAATGTACCTTGATCAATATTTTGCCAACAAACCTGGGAAATTTTGGCAAGAAGGCATTATGAGGCTTGCGGAGGGATGAAGAAAGGTAATAGAACAGAATGGATCACATATTATTCAATAAATTTTGATGTAATACAATTTTTTTTCTTAATATGAAAACGAAAGAAACTTTTGGGACACCCTAATATTTTATTAAAGCTCGGCTATAAAAATCGGCAATTATTTATGACTCAACCTAATATGTTTTTGACTTTGGCGCCTTCGTTCAGATCATGATTTTATATTAATTGCTGATCGTGTATGAGCTATATTATATATCGTTAAATCGAATTTCATTTTATCAATTCGAAGTTCATCCTCAAAATCAGTAAACTTGACCACACACCATACAAATAATTTTTCTTTTCATATTTGAGTCTTCTGATTTGAGCCAATTTATTCGTTTTCTGATGGATTAAATTGTGTCCTATTTTTGGGTACAGTTAAGTCTTCTATATATAATTTCTATATTATCTACCGTCCAGACTACTTTCATTTTTTATTGCCCAACATAAACGTTTTTATTCTCGTCACGCACGTCATCATTATTTATCAAGTCTTATCATTATCTTGCATACAATAACTCATCTCAACAGCATTCAGACTGTTTTCATTATTCACCTTTTATGCTCGAAATTAACCATTCCGCTATGACTAATGCAAAACAGTAATTCAGCTCGTTAACCCGAATTATTTTAATACTCCCAGACATTATAATCTGCCCAGGATTTATGTAAGGCGCTTTGTCAACTCCCCTAACGCGCGGGTCTTCGTCGTGCCTGAGGACCGCCCTCGTGCGAATTAAGCATCCAGATAATTGCTTCCTTCGGACGTTCCGTTGCACCACCTGTTCTTTTAAATTGCCGAAGAAGCACTCCTCGGCGAGGACTTCCTAAAATGGCTCGTCGGTAAAAGGCATCAAAAGATCACGGCGGGCTTGTAACCTGGCCGAAGAGCGGACAGATGTCCGCTCAGCTGAAATATTTATAATGCATAATAACTATACACATGCCCTCGCTCTCTGCAACGTTCCAGGAAATGTTTAATAACGATGCATAGCGCTTCGAGCTAATCGTCGGTAGTTGGTCTTCAATTCAACATTTCTGCACTTGTTCCCAACCCGATTTATGATTACGAAGAAATATGAACGATTCAGACAACTATACAGTAGTAGACTCGCCCCATGGCATGTAATGATAATGCTTGTAATTCGCATCACACAATTCTTCGGCATACATAAAACATCAAAAATCGCACAATTACACATTTTTTTCTGCGTAGGGAAGAAGATAAAGGGGTTAACCTTAAAGTGACGACTGATAACCTTGGCCGCGGGAAGACGTGTTCTTCCCATCGACTCCCCAAGGGTCTCGCAGCTGGGATCTCTCTTCCGTGCACAATAAAGATCTTGGCTAAAAACATTATATATTTATCACCACCTAATATTGTTTCTTCTTGTCTTGGTAGTAAATAGATCCGCATGAGGGAGTTACCCATCAAATTGTGCATGGATTACGACAATCCTGTTTAAGAGCATTCGATAAAAATTATCAACTTTAAAGTGCTTAATTGCAACGTACAAATCCTACTAAATATCCATCCTATCTAATTTTACCCATGCCGCTAGAAGGCGCTTTCTTTCGCACGCTCGTTACACCAATACAATCGTGAATGCCCATTTATAAACCGGCATTTCAAAATAAAATATCGATTTTAGCACCGATGCAAAAGCGAAAATATCTAAATTTATATTCATGCGCCACGAATAGCTCAAATAAGCCTTATAGTAAACGTATGAAATAGTGGTGGTAATGCAGATTGATCTTCGGGAAACCACACCGAGTTGGCTTTAGTGTGGTCTTATGATAATTAGTGGAAGCCATAAAAGAGCTTACGTGTAGAGAAATTGAAATATGTCACGAATTTAGAAACACGTTTGAATGAAATTTCGCAGCATTTACTATGAATACGATGAATGGACATGCTTGAAAATGAGTGTAATTCAGTGATGCATTTTTTTTCTTTTTAGGGTGTCAGTATTCATTATTGGATGTAGGCAATGCATTCATTCTTAAATAGTGAAATTATAATTATTTCCAAATAATAGTTTAGTTATTGATGCAAATTCAGTCACTCATGATCGGCTCAGTATTTACTTTTTCAGATCAAGGAAATCAGATTAAACATGAATTGCTATAATATAGCTATAAAAATACCCTATGTATTCAATCTTAGACTAATTGGAATATCACAAGTTATAAGGTCAGTCCAAAAGTTGGAAAGTAATGGAAATACATCAAACTAATAGCCAAAATTGATGCTATGAATGAAGTCAGAAATAATGGAATAAATAATATGAATTTGTCGAATAATAAAAAATAGCATGTCTTCGTCATCTTTGATTGCAAATTGCTATTCGATTGCTTTGATTCCGTTAATTTTCAATCCACGCGATCGATTTAATTCCAATTTATCGGTATATGACAAAGGCTTATTTACATTGTATTTTAATGGGCGATTCACATTCCGATTAAGATATTCAACGTGCAGTTTTTAGCCCGTCCAGAATTGGTCATCCGCGCAAAGTGGTCTCTCAAATTAGGACACATTAGCCTGGGGACAACATTTGGAGACGTCGGACATTTCTTCATATCATAAATCGCATTCACCTGTCGTTATCCATTCAGTTCTAAAGACATGATCGAACGTACATCCACCGCCCCCGCCCACGGATCATTGTGATCGTTTACATTAAAGCCGAGTCCTGTTATTCAAAACCATTTACAATGGACACGTCTTGCCTTCTACGTCGTGAATCAGATTATATTATTTCCGTCGGATTACCCACGCCGTCATTAAATGCAATAATTATTTATTGTTTTCGCAATCGTAAAGCGAATAGCTCTCTTATATGGTCGGAAGGTGATGTACAATAGTATCCTTTTGAATACCATATCGATACCGTCATCGGGATCGTTCTCTGCTCTCCTACTTGAGGCCATTCGTATGATTAAGCACACTCGGGTCTTCGTGTTGGTCCTTTTGATTCCGTCCGCATATCCCATACATGCTTTCTTATGTCCCCTCGGGACCTATTCCCGAATTTATCCTGGACTGAGCCGGTACATTCTTTCGAGCTACGTGACCCAAGACTCGGAAAGGGGCCTTAATACGTAGACATTTGTACGGTCGGACTTTCAAATAAATATTATCGCTTCTGCACGAGTCTCATGCATTGTTTATTTATACGGTATTTCCCGTAAAGAGACGTTTAGACATATCAAGATCGACCCTTTGTTGTTACTGCAAAGTCCTGTCGTTCCAGTAGCATTGCTTGAGATATGAGCCTATATATACAACCAGCTTACGGCCTATTGGAATATCCAATCGTATTTACATTGTGGAATGTCCAAGGCATCCAAAACGTAGTAAAATTGACCGTAAAAGTTTCAACAAACACGCGAGCGTGTATTTTTCTCCATTAAAAAGCAATGCTTTATCAACACACGAAATTCAGATTTTTCCATTGTTTTGAAAATTACCAAAATAGCATCTCAAAAATCACTATAACTTGTGAAATAAAAAAGGTCAGATTGTTATGAAAATTTTACACGTATTATTTGAAGGTTCGTACTTAAATCATATGAATTTATTAAATATGGGGCCAACAATGTATATATCATCCTACGAACTTATTGAGTGATGTGCTAGTGTTATGAGTAGGGAATTCAATCCCGAGCCATAGTTCAAATTCAAAAATAGATAAATAAAACACTAAAAAAATATTATTTTGAAAATATGCCCGAGTGTTTCATCATTTAGTCTGGATCTGATTTTGGTAGCCAGGCAACCCTTTTGCTGAAAATGCACGCTTAGCCTCCACACTCGTTGGAGGTATCCTCATTAGATATTTAAATGCTATTTCGAGCTGATGACCGTGTGAGCCCCCATTTTCGTATAACACCATCAATGTAATTGATAAAATTCCTTTTTGCTGAGACACGGACTAAAACTCGCAAAATACCCGATTTCCCGACAAATTATTTATTTCTGTCGCTGCAAATGAATACTTATATACTATAATAGTTTGATGTGATTCGTAATTATATTACGGAGGAATACAAAAATTCTGAACCCCGTATCTATTATATTTCATATCGATATTCCCATTATTAGAGTCGAGGTGTAGTAAATACATCACCGGTAGGGAGAGGTTAATAAAATAATTTGAAAAACATATATTTTTAACTGAGTCTTCATTTTGTCCGTAGAATGATCAATGCCATTCACGGCGTTTGTCTTAATTTTTTGAGGTGACGTTTCAGCATTTCCTTTTGTGGTAACATTGCCAACCATTTTGAAATATTATAAAGTATACAGCTGATGAATGCGTTTCAATTTCAGTAACTAGGATGTTATTATCTTTATTCTTCTCCTACGCCTTGATATCGTTACACCACACAATATAATGGCTATGAAGTTTATATAATATAAAATTTCATAAATATTTCCATGTGGGCTTTGAAAACCGATCAAAAATGTTCTCACGATGATGATGATGATATAAATTCGTTATTTTGTCCGTATTAGCGCATATTAAATAAGTATGTGCTTCCTTTGGTCATTGCTTTATCATCGTCGAAAAATTCGTCACCCACAAACAAAACGCTCAAGATAGGCAGGATAAGATTAATATGATCCAATTATTTTACAGCAACCCTTGATTAAATAATTGGATCCTCTGGATTGCGACCCAAATTTCGATCGACAAAACCTTTGACCTCTCATGAAACCCAATTACGGGCATACGTATATGGGGCATTGGGATGCTGACCGCCTGTTTGGCAAAAACCATTATTCCATATTAAAAAATCGGTACTGTATTTAATATTAGGGGTACCGGAAAATAATCCATTTTTTAAATATAACAAAAACTTATTGAAATATATTTACATATATTTACATATCATTATAAAATATAATTTCCATTATTATTAAGGACTGTTTGCCATCTTTCTGGCAGCTTTTCAATCCCCTTTTTGTAGAAGTTGGATGTCTTTGAGGAAAAATACGAATTTAAAAAGTTTTCAACGTCATTTAGAATACTATTTTTTTTTCGTTTAAAGAATGCTCCAACGAGCGAAACAAATAAAAGTCAGATAGTGTGAGATCTGGTAAGTATGGAGGATGATTTAAAACTTCGAAATTAAGCTCAGATTTTTTTTCGGGGGTCACCGCTGCCTTGTATGGGCGCGCGTTGTCGTGAAGAAGAATCGCCCCTTTTCGATTGACCAAAGAAGGATGTTTCACTTTTAATTTTTCATTCATTCTTTCAAGATGTTCACAATAAATTGCAGCAGTTACCGTTTTGCCTGGTTTTAAAAGTTCATAATGGATAATTCCACGACTATCCCACTATACACACAATAGAACCTTGCGGAGGGTGAGACCCGGCTTAGGGGTCGGAACAGGTACTGCGTTCTTCAAAACCTATTGTTTTTTTATTTCACATTGTAGTAGACGATCCATTTATCGTCACTAGTTACAATTCGACTCAAAAATGGATCAGTATTATGTCTAATTAAAAACGAATTGCACGCATCTATGCGTGCATTTTTGTTGTCTTCGGACAGCGCATGTGGAATCCAAACTCCCATTCTGTGAACTTTGCCGATTTTTTTCATGTACTCTTGAACTGTGGACCATGGAACATCGAGTTTTTTTGATAATTCCTGGATACTTAAATGAGTATCGGATTCCACCATGGCCTTCAGCATATCGTCTACGAATTTCCACGGTTTTCCTGATCTTGGTTCATCTTTCAAGCTTCTATCGCCCGATTTAAATCGCCGGAACCAAAACTGACATCTGTTAGCTGTTACTTTCGCTCCATAAAGCTTTTTGAGATTTTTGGCCGTCTTCGTCGCATTCCAGCCTTCATCGAAAAAAAGGAGCATGCAGTGCCGTATATGTTGCTCTGTTGCTTCGGGCTTGCTCATTTTACTCTTAATAATAAAAAATATTTATGGGACAAAAAAATAAACCCGAGAAACAGTACTATAATAAAAAAAAACTTACGACGATGTTCTCTTCACGGTGTCCAGAGACAGACTGATCACAAATAACGCATGCAAAAAAATGGATTAGTTTCCGGTACCCCTAATACAAGGATATATTTTTTGAAATCTCCAACGATCCTCAATCATAGATCGCAATAAGTAACATGGTATAGATTAGATGGCTTTTTTTTGCAATATTTTATACCACAGAAACAACCATTTGAATAATTCATTTATAAAGTATGTCAATGGAATATATTTATTCATCAGTTGACACATTAACGGTCAACGCACTCTCAGTTTATTGATAAATACAAGTCCTTGATCGACTTATTCATTGATTGTGACGTATTAATGTATGGGAAAACTATTTCCGCCTTGAACTTTGCATATAAATCCTCTGGAAATCCTTTCCATTTACTTCAAGGAAATCGCTTAGTTTCTCTGATAATTATGCAAATAGAAGCAAAAACTAAGCTGCAGCTTTCCGAACAAAGTTCTGCCGGGATAACGACTTAAGAAGTTTTCAACCGCACATACTTAATGTATTCAAATAATTGGAAACTGTGATCAATATGCTGTATTCTGCTATTCCAAAACCAAAACAATATGAAATTCTAAAAACCGAATGACCTCCATCGTCACTTTTTATACTATCGAAACGCACGTTATACAACGCGCCTTCAGCTTTTTTGCTACGTAATTCAGGCCGTAAAATTATATTCATTATTAATTTACAAGGTATTGAACAATAAATTAACATACGGCTTCATAACGAGGTTTTCATCGTGTGTAATGATACCATTTCCATCTGGAAACATACACTGATTTGTGGTAAAAGCTTATTTTGACAGATGTTTTGTGCTCTTCGACGAATACGCTGTTTGTGGATGTTTTCAGTTATTATTTTCAACGCTGAATTGAATCAATTGATGAATACTTTGTACAATGAAAATTAAATTTTAGATCATAAAAGAACAAAGGGATGCTATGAGGATCTTCTGATTTGCTGATTTTCTGTTCTTGTCAGGGCCGATCAGCTTTCAAAGCAGATACAAGGACCTCCTCGATTTTATTGAATATTTCGACACCAAAGTCTATCATCTGATGGATTTCTATTCCTGATATATTGTCACAAATTTCTACTCTGTTCGGTTTATATTTATCAAACGAGATTTAATTAAATACCGTAAATGGCTTACGAATGCGAAACACAGATATTTACGGTTTAACCGGGAAGTTATGGACATGTAAAAAATACAAAAAACCGATAGTTGTATGGTGGGACAAATGAGATCCCACAACACTTTCATCATTTTCAACCAAAAATACATATTTAATCCTTACGTTTTGTTTTCAAAGGCTTATATTGAAGTAAACTGTAATAAACCATATAATTACTATTACGATATTTCGCACACAAGAATAAAATAGTGTGTCAAACAAAACAGCTTTTATCTCGATGATCGTGATAACTACTTTAAATGTACGAGACAAAAAAATGCATCATATGTATCAAGAAGTGGGACATATTTCATACCGCTACCCTTCAAAGAGCCGAGAAAGAAGGCTCAGGACTAGGGAATCCAATCCCGAGCCATAGTTCAAAAATAGATAAATACAACACTAAAAAAATCAAATATTATTTTAAAAATATGGCCGAAGTAACATTGAACATCAAGTATTTCGTCATTTAGTCTGGATCTGATTTTAGAAGCCCAGGCAGATAAAATTCCTTTCTGCTGAGACACGGACTAAAACTCGCAAAATTCCCGATTTCCCAACGAAATATTTATTTCCGTCGCTGCAGATGAATAATTTTATACTATAATACTTTGATGTGATTCGTAATTATATTACGGAGGAATACAAAAATTCTGAACCCCGTATCTATTATATTTCATATCGATATTTCCATTATTAGAGTCGAGGTGTAGTAAATACATCACCGGTAGGGAAAAGTTAATATATCAATTTGAAAAACATATATGTAATGTATATATGTATACATAGATTAGAGAGTTACTGCCCCTAAACGTCGCCTAAGCTCACCAATTAGTAGTTACGCCACTGTTTCCAAGCATACAGATTTCGGCATGAATGTCTCGATTTAGTAGCCTTCGTCTTGCTGGTGAGGTGTACGATTTCTATTAGATAAAATTTCAATCTCGAATTTTTCAGGACTACGTTTACTAATCCCGGGATTCATGATCACCTAAAACTATCCGGGATCCCGAGATTGGATTCCCTGCTCAGGAAATGCGCTCTCGGTCATGCGGAACGCATTTATAAGGTTTTGTGAGCCGCATAAAGTATAGTAAAGAAAATATGTAAATACAAATTGGATAAATAACTGATTGAATAGAGCAAGCACCCGGACAATGAGAAGTCGTTGGCTTACGACTTACTAGGGTAAATTGATTTTTCCTGCTTTGTTTATACAGTTGCTATAAAATTGATTTAGACAATGCTTTGAACGAGTCTGCAAACAGAAGCACTGAAAATGTATATCGATCGCAATAATATAATATTTATGCCTAACGGTTAGTTGATTTGCGTGTTTTTCCACTGTTTATAAGATCAACTTTAATTTATTCCCACAAGGATTTCTGAGTATTGGGCTATAATGGATCGTGTGTTTGTTTGGCATACGTGGAAAATATTTTTCAAATAGACTCTTCTATGCAAACAGCCACTGCTCAAACACAATTTGCATACATACACAATAACTCTGTTATTTACGCCCATCGTTAATAGGATTAGCCGAGCAACAGTAAACAGTGCTGTCGAAACACACGCATTTAATGTGCTTTATACACGTAGTTTTTTTTACAATTCTATTTACTAATTTTATTAATGTCCAGAATCGCCGACGTTGATTGATGGTGCTCTTTCCTATTTTGGCTCAGGTTGACTCACCGGCAATCCGAATAAAAAGCAATGTTATTCTTCATCATCACGGTGGATCTTTTTTTGGCTCATTCGCCGTGACCGATGCTGCCGTGATATTAGAACGATACAAAGAAAAACACATTTTTTATTCATAGTCATTCGCCTCCATTGCGGGTCTTGGCTTCGTTTATGGCTATTAAGGCCAACTTTATAAAATACGGATTACATAATGTAGTCATAATAGGTTTTTCGTTCGGTGGGGTTTTTATCGTTGCGTCGTTTATTTGGTATCGGGGTTGGATGACATGAAATGTCACGGCATTAAACGACAACGATTCACGGTCGGGATGTCTGATTTCTTTATTTTGAATGCCATAAACAAATCGTTTTATGAATGGGGCCTACGAATTACTGATTCGTGATTGTGTCTGGGTTCGAATTTAACTCGCGGTGGCCAACTAATGAATTTAGCGTAGTGGCAGCTACTAGATGGCGCCGTATGCAACAGGTTCGATAACACGCACATCATGAGCCTTTAATTAAAATACGGAAGTCCGCATCGTACATTTTTTTCTAAAAACCATGACCTTTAACTATAAAAAAGCTAGATATATCTTAAGAAACTAATATCTAGTCAAGAAAAAGGGTTGCTAAAAACTAGCCTAAACTTTTGAATTGCTAGTCGATCCGTTCGCTATCGGATCACGGAAGCTATGAACAGAAGAAATAAGATGTTCAAGGAATATAGTAAAGCTGTTCGCCTTGAGCAATATCTTTATTATCCTGAAGAAAGACTGCAGCTACAAGACTATTGAGGAACCGGCGGGAAGTAAGCGTCTTCCCGTGACAAAGACTGTTGGTCGGCCCTCCTTTCCTTTTTTAAGTTGAGATTCAACCAAATGATGCTTTTTATGATAATAGTAGTACATATCATCATCATCATAGTGCAGCGATAAACAGTCCACTGCAGGACTAGAGCCTCTTTAATATCCATTCACAGGAAGGGGTTACATCCAATTCGTCTGTGTCATACATTCACCTCCTCGTTTGCTAGATATTGAAGATAGCATGACCTCCGAGATTCATTTAGAACGCTCACCCATCGGGTCACCTGGATGAACGTGTCGAAGGGCGCTTTCGTCTCAATAGGGAGTGTGGGCAATTTGTTAAGACTGAGTAGTTTTCCTCAGGATGTAGTGAAAAAGTACTCAGGACGACCTTGTTGATTTTAATGAAAAGGGCTTTCTGGAGTACAAAGTCCAGTCCCCCCCCCTTCCTCTTTCCTATGAGGGCGCTGTCGGGCTAGGATAAAGTCCTATGTGATATCTATATATCTGTATGTGAACCTAAGCAAAGTGATATTTTGTATTACCCATAAACCCTTTGATCAATGAGCTAATTTTAAATTGACGTAAACGCAATCAGCCCCGCTCAGCGTGAATCAATCTTGTATATAAACACTTGATTGATTGATTGATAGCACACTATCTTCGTTCATTTAATCGCTTAAACATAAACAATACACTTGAAAACGATTCATTTGGGTCATCATTGTTAGTCGATACATTTGGACTATCGATCTATACAATCGCACGATGTACGCAAGACACTCTCTCCGTCTTTGTCTCTCTCCGAGCTCAATATGTAAGAATGCTCTTTCTGAATCATTGGAATTCGATCGCAAATACGCGATTGAACTGATCATCAAAAGGTTAAACATAGATGCTATATTTATATGCGCACCGCTTATCATCCACACAAATTCACTTTTCTCTCGGACACAACACTTTTGAGTAGCGGAAGATTTAGGCCAGATCCACACTATGGTGCCGGTAACGGTTCGATCTCGCTCCAATCCCGGTCCGATCAAATATTCTTGCATAAGAAACAATCAGAGTATTCACACTATCGGATCGTTCCAATTCCGTTTCTTGTATGAGAATATTTGACCGGACTGAGACCGAGAGCGAGATCGAACCGTTACCGGCAGCATAGTGTGGATCGGGCCTTATTGTTTATGTTTTATGATATGAATAATTTAATTTCAATATTTATCAATTAGCACAGCCATTTTGTTTATACATAGCGGCCATTTTGTCCCTCAATTGCATCGAGATTCGAACTTGAAGTCGGAATCGTTGCAGTCGCCTTTGGCACCTGTGCCTCCGTGTCGATGTTTGCATCCGATGCGATTTCACCATCAGACGTGACTTGCACTCTAATGTCGTTTTTGCAGAATTGATACATTAGGAGCCTTGATCGCCATTTTGTTATTCAAAAATGGCTTCGTTAATGACGCAATTTGCTGCTTGCAAATTCGGCGTTTGATTAATGGACCGAGCTGACACTCGTTTTCAATCCAAGTCTTACATCGCTGTTTATCCTATGACATGCCGGAAAATCGATACAGAATGCTTCCCGTGTCGAAATAACGCATTAAAAAAATATTCTATGCCTTATTACATTGCGATTAAAAACAATAAAATTATGCGGATCGCCAAAATAAACCAAATGTTGCCAGTTCACCGCTGCCTTTGCATTTCTACCCCATTTGTAGCGCACAACGCCGCCATATTTAAGATGGTGCTGAGATAATGTTTTCGGATGTGGGGTGGAATTATTATTTGTGTAAATTTTGCATCCCTTTCGGCGAAAAACAACCTCAATTAGTCCACCCCGGCTTTTAGAATGCGAGCCCTCGCTCGAACGCAAAACTTATTCGCGACTTCGAGCGTATTCAAATGCGGAATAATATTTGGAAATAAAACCTATTAACTAAAGCTTCAGGCCGAATTTTAATGCTTAAAAAATAAGACTTACCAGCCCATCATTATTCTCGGCTGTAATTGGATCGGAAGAATTTAGCCTAATCATCGGCAAAATACATTTGAATCAATTATCAATGGTCTTATATTCAATTATGTATGGCAAGCGTATGTAAATTTAATGTTGAGCTCGGATCGATGTTTGACCTATTTGGCTCTCGGTAATCCCATCCCCGGGGGCTTGAATATTATCGTTGGAATTGCTTAAGGGTATTTTAAATGTACCAATGAGATTTATTTATTCTTGGGATTATCCATTTTCCAAATGGTATTTTATTTCATATGGATTAACATTAAAAACTTTTACAAGCATGCAGCAATACGAGGATATTCCCAGAAGTATCAGACTTAACTTACAGATGACGGTTGTTGTTTAAAAAGTTACTATTGTCGAAAGTACCAAGTTTCAAGTTTGAAGACGCTACATTTTTTAGTATTTGTTTGACAACCATCAATAGTGAAGATTCTCAGGTACTTTTTAAACATAGAAACAATTGATTAGTCTGAACAGTAAAATATGTTACGAGTTGCCAAGATGAACTTTGCAGTGGTCGACCACATCAGAAATGGCGAAGAAAATCCACAATATGGTATTGGATGACCGTTGACTGAAAGTATGTGAACTAGCAGATATTGTGGATATTTCAAAAAGTGCTGTACATCGTATATTGACTAAAAATTTGGACATGAAAAAGCTGTGCGCAAGATTGGTGCCGCGTTTGCTCACAAACAAACAAACTTTTAGCGATGTTTTACAGCAATAAAGCCGATTTTATGCATCGATTCATAACCATGGATAGTCAAAACAATAATCTGAGAGGGGAGAATCGACTCCACAGAGGGCGAAGATAAATCTCAAGCTATTTAGAGGAGCTCGACAGTTCTCACTATAAACAGGGCATCAAAGCTATTGAACATCGCTGGGAAAAGCGTATCGAACTAAAAGGACAATATATTGATAAATAAAGATATTTTTTTAGGTCGGGTACTTCTGCTACTACCCTCGTATGTTATTAGTATAGCAATTTTATATTATTGCTTTATTGAATATATGCGCTTTGTTTTGCCGAATAATTGATTTAATTGAATTTGTGTTTATGTATCAAATTTGTTACTTGGACAAAAACGAATATCCCCTTTATCAGAATCCCTTTGAGAATCCCCTTGCGAAAATATTGCTCGATTTGTCGTGAAATTCGCTTTGAGATAGTCTCTGAAGACTTTGCTCTTATCGCGAATGTTCTTTTTCTTCTTTTATTGTGAGAACGCTTTTTGCTGACGATAGTGGAATCGCAAATGGGAGCCTTGCGGGCGCAAATTAAATAGGATATAAAAATATTTGTTATATTTATTTTTGGTCCTCGAGATGTGTTCGAGTCAGCGCTATTCGCTTTCGATGGTCTCCTTTAAATCAGTTTCGAATTTATTATCTTTCTTCGTACTGTTGCTTTCTTATTATATACTAAATCACGATGGCTTCTCTCGGCGCGTCGCCTTTTTATCTGTTTGCCATTTCTTTCGGTCCACCCGGTTGAATGAAACGGGTATCCATGGCCTTTCATCTCCTTATAATGTTCGCCATTTTTCATTCGTTCCTCTGTTATTTTTTCCGGCGTCTTTTGCTCTCCTTTCCCCGTTTTCCGCCCTTATTCCTTGCGGGCTTCCCATCGTCCCGACCTTTTTTATTCATTACCCCTAGCTCGAATCCACCCTCTCTTCATCTGCAAGATGGGATGATTCTTTATAAATTTAATTTGTCTTGGCATGTGTTTGTCTCGCTTCTCCTCCGCAGCGGCCTTTATTTCAAGTACGGCAATAATTTGGTCGATCGTGATCCGATCTCTATCAAATTGTTGACCAAATATATTGGATTTTTTTCGACCATGATTTGATAAACATAGCGAGGCACGACTTTTAGCCGGTGGACCATTGTGTTGATATTTGATAGAGGCGTTTTTTTTAGACGCTTTGAATACATTATATGGGATGAAAGATTGATTCGGTTCAGTGGTCCATCAATCATGCTTAGCACGTCTTGCGTGATTCAAACTTTCCTTCGCTTTTATTATTTGGGTTTCAGTTAGCAACACCTTTTCTATGTAGTACCCATCGACTACTTAAATATTATATCATTGGAAAATTTTCAAGCATTTCAGTGAGCGAAGTCAATAATTTGTGTGTATCAAATAATCAAAATAAGGGAATTTGTTTCGAAGAGTTCATAAATTATTTGGCTCATGGATAAAGTAATAAATTGAAAAACAAACTTCAAAACTTTCCGTATCATCGAGGTTGTAATTTGGAATACTTGTATAAATTAAAACAACGTTTAACGATCAGAATATGGCAAAATATTAAAGCGCAATTTGGTTTCAGTACAAAACTAATGCTCTTCCAATCTCATTATTTTTATCATACTTATTTAACGGAATAATTTTATTCATAGCTATTAATGATTTCATCAGTTGCTTTAAATATATTGTATGCTATTTCATGAGGGCTTATATACTACGTCATACAAAGCGTATCCCAAAAGTCATGAAATATATATTTTTTAAAGATGTATCGACAATACCGACGAACCGCCTTCAGATCTGTATTTCCAGAACATCAACAATAACTTATATACTATAATACTTTGATGTGATTCGTAATTATATTACGGAGGAATACAAAAATTCTGAACCCCGTATCTATTATATTTCATATCGATATTCCCATTATTAGAGTCAAGGTGTAGTAAATACATCACCGGTAAGGAAAGGTTAATATAACAATTTGAAAAACACATAGATTAGAGCAGCGCTCCTTAAACTCATGTAGTCCGTGGACCCCTTCTTGAGTAAAATTTCTTTTGCGGACCCCCTCTTGAACAAACTTTTTTTGGCGGACCCCATTCCAACCATTGTGACTTAATTTTTCAAATAAATAAACATTTCTCAGTCAAATATTGGTCAAAATAGATAGTTACTGCCCCTAAACGTCACCTAAGCTCGCCAATTAGTAGTTACGCTACTATTTCCAGGCGTCCAGATTTCGGCGAGAATGTATCGATTTAGTAGCCTGAATCGTTAGATAAAAATTTCAATCCCGAATTTTTCGGTATTACGTTCACTAATCCCGGGATTCATGAGCACCTAAAACTGTCTGGGATCCCGGGATTGGATTCCCTAGTTGCGACTAGTAGGGTTGTGGCAAAATAATATATTTCATGACTTTTGGGATGCACCTTGTATGACCTGCCTATTAACACTTCAATCGAAAAAGGACACGAATTCATTGACCAGAATCCTGCGAATAATGCAAATAAAGTATAAACAGAGCCCTCATTTAACACGATCGTCTATAACACGTTCCGGTTCAATTCCAATTGTTTATATCGGTTCGAATCATATAAATATTTGGATCGAAAAATAACGGTTTTATCGGTTATAAGTTTTGGAAAATCCTAATTTAAAGTAGACAATCGCGTAAGTAGGCATAGAATCATATAACTGTCGAATTTATGAAATCGTTTATATCTTAAAATTTCAGAGTTTTTATACTAAGCCAATATCAATACGCAATTTAGATCATCCTAACATTCAATAAGCGAAACAGCCGTCGCATTGGTTCTTCTTTATTATCAAATAGTTATTTGGCCCACGGTTGTCTGATTTCCGATCGCAATAGAAGAAGCTTGCATAACATTTTCCATTCTTAAATTTCCCATTCGACATGTAGCTTGGTCAGCAAAAAATGTCCATTTAATGGGGGGCAGTATTGGCTTACAGGAGCAGAGCAGGGCCGTAGTAGACCCGACATGCGACCCAAGCACATTACGCGAAAACCGGACCGTCAGCTATTTTTCTAATCCAGTTTGCTTTATTCTCGTTGACGTTTTGGAATTTGCTGACCCGTGGCCTAATGGGCGTGTATTTACAGGGGCTGGCTCTTTACGCGCAGCCTACTTGAACACGCCAAAGCCACATAATGACAAATCGCAACTATGCTATCTCCCGCCATGGAATCACGCTATCTTCCGGCTTTGTGCCCACAACATTTCTCCCCGAGGAAGATTAACTCGAAACAATGTGATTGTAGAGCTCTCAAAGAAACATTTCTGTCTCTAAACAATCATATAGCCTCCACATTGATTAAAATGCATAAATTCGATTTTATTATTAAAAATCACTTATAATAACATTAAAAATGAATTTATATTTCTGAGTTAATACTATTTCTATTATGAGATTGGCTTTATCACTTTTCGCATTTTATCATGCTCATTATTACCACTGATATCTATGCAATAGGTCCTTATGATGGCATTTAGAAAATTTCAATTAAATCTATGTGTTGCCTTAAGAATTAATACCGATTTTTATAAAGGAAGTATTTGTTTGCAAATTACGACAGAATTAGCGTCCCGGAATGTGTTAATACAATATAATGACAGACCAAGCCCTCATGCAACATAAGATATAGGCTAATTATTTTTTTCGAGTGGCATCAATTGATTTTTCCATTTTTAGCTACAACGTTCGCTCAACAACATGTTGATATCATTCAAAATCCAATTATTTTAATTGAATTTTGCTCCGAGTACAAATCAGGGGCGTATCCGACGGTTGGCAGGGGGAGAAGTAGGGGATGAAATTGCTCCCTTGATATTGATACTTCTGTTTATATACAATTTCATCTTATCAAACAAAAGTAGATGATTTAAGTAGGCTTTTGAAGTTGATGCAGACAGCAAAAGATCGGAACCACCCGAGGTATGATAATGAGACTATAAGCGGACTGAAAAGATGCATAAATTCTAAAGAATATTTAATAAAGCACACATTCTATACAATATCGATGATATGAACAGAATCTCACTTAATGAGCAACAAAATTATGGCGCAATTATACATTATTTTGGTATGAAAATTTACATTTTCCAACAATTTGCACTTTTCCACACCAAATTAGCATATTATAATTGACAATTTTATATGCACTTCATTACATTTTTAATGCCATGAAGTAAAATTAGCAAGTAAAAAGATGAGTTGATTATAATAACAGGATTTAAATAATGGGGTGTTCCATAAGTTTCTTTCGTTTTCATATCAAGGAAAAAATAAATATTAATCTGTATTACATCAAAATTTATTGGATAATATATGAACCATTCTGTTCTATTATCTTTCTCCGTCTCTCCGGAAGCCGCATAATGCCTTGTTGCCAAAATTTCCCAGGTTTCTTGGCAAAATATTGATCAAGGTACATTTTTATATCATTTTTTGAATTAAAATTTTTACCACGTAAATAAATTTTCAATGAAAGAAATAAATAATAATCTGAAGGGGATTGTCTAGATTAGATTGTCTAGTCGGAAACAATATTTAGTTGAATTGATCGTTTCACCTTGCTGAAGTAGCTCATAATAAACTACCCCCTTCCATGTCCCACCAAATACATACTAAATTTTTTTTGGATGTAGGCCAGGTTTAGCTACAGTTAAAGCTTCTGTACCCTTGGTCCGAGATCGTTTACGTTGGATATTCTCATGGAGTATCCAATTTTCATCTCCAGTGACAAGTCTCTTCAGAAAAGTTGGCTATTATGCCGTTGGAGAAATAGATCGCGTGTTGAAATACGCTGAAGTTTATTTGAGTCAGTCAGTCCATGAGGAAGCCACACATCTGAACGATTGATATAGCCCAATTTTGTCAGATGATTATGGATGGATGCTCGTGGAATTTCTAACTTGTTAGCTATTTCGCGAACAGTATATCGCAGATTTTCTTCAACCATGGCTATGATTAGATCTGTGTTCATTTTGCGAAAGAAACTTATAGGACAACCTTATATATTTGTATTGCGATGTCGGACTACAGATGGTGCCGGATTAGATCGAATTATCGCGGGTCTGCTGTCTTAAAGTGACATAAAATGTCTAGGATTGGCCAAAAATAGTAATCATTTTGTTCAAGAGTAATAATGGATATGACATCTTAAGAAGTCAATACAATAATTATGTTTATATAGTAATTATGGTTGATCAGCGAGCAGCTTAACTTTGAAATGTTCTTTATATTTAATAATTTCTCCAATGTTTTCAGCCCTTTCTTCAAGGTTTTCCTCTACATCAATACTATAATATGATTATTTATATAAAAACATCGATCCGTTTGCCCTATATATGTTAACAACATGTATATTATGCTCTAGAGTTGAAAACAACTATTATTTGTCGGTCTGCTACTATCTATCTCCCTCAGGTGTTTTGGTTGTAGAAGGCCATACCATAACACGTCTTAAGAATTTGCAGTACCTTTCTTGGTTATTCTTTGTATTGATAATATGAATGATTTGCATTTTTGCCCTAACAATGCGCATACTGAAAGAGCTAAACCGTGATAATCTGAATCCTCATAAGTGCTCATAAGACATATTATCCGGTTCAAGGTTTTCGTAACATTGTTGCTAACGCTCGTTTTCCCGGCGATGAATATAAATAGCGTAATACAAATATTGACGCATTTATAAAATTAATTATTTCATCGTCTCGTGACTCGGTTCGTGAAATCCAATACGGTCCTACGCTTTGTGTAAAAGCTTTCAACTTTCCCGGAAGGGGGTGGATGTTGCAGAGCCAGGGGGTGGCCTGAGAGGAGGCCGCCGATATAAATGAGGGGTAGATCCTCTGAGGCCACCCCTCGCTCCCGCTCGGAGTTTCCATAGTCACTGTAATCGATGTTGCCCTTTCATCTTGTTTTCCATCCGCACCGTCCATTAGAGAGGGTCTTTGCTATAACACGAAACCTGTTTCGAAGAATTTATGGCTAGGTCAAACCGAAAATGCGTATATTCACTTATATATATATTTTTATTTGGCCTAAATGTAAATAGTTGAGTTCTCTCGTTTATCTTGTAATCCGCTGTACGAAAACAAACACGTATATATGTTTCCAGCAGTTCCAACAAGTTTGGCTCTATTTAACTTTCTCATGCGCTGAAAGCAAATTTGTTACTCGGCGAGGCCATCGAGACCTTTATAAATATCATCCGAGAGACATTTTCATAAGTCACTCATCTGCACAAAACTGTTATAATTCACGAATTCAAGGCCCCGACGGATGATAATCCAAAATAGCTCGCAAACAGGGCGATCAAATTGCTCCTCCATTACAACCATTTCCCGAGGTGAAATTATAGCACCCGAGGGGCAACATGGCTCGCAATAGAGGGGATGCTTCTAAAAATATTTACATAATTGAAGCTTCAATTTATATCCAAATTCGGCCTTATTTGCACAAAACTGCGGTTTTGGAGGGACGACAATGAAATTTCAGCCGGAAAATCGCAATATCGTTATAAGACGTTATAAAAAGTCGTTTCAGAAATTGCTTTTGCAGTTCGGGTAGAGATAATCCGGTTGCGAGTAGTTCTGCGGTCAATTAAAATTGTAAAACTACGGAAATTGCTCTAATATAAAATAACGACTTCGATAAATTCAACGGCATAATGCTAAACGCGTCGTATAATTATTTTTTGTCCAACCCCCCCGGGCTTTAATTTGAAATTACAATCCCCAATGCAAGCACTGATCAAGTTTTGAAGCCCTTTGGGGATGAACTTTGTTATATTAATTAAAAGCGAAATTTTTCATGCATTTTATTTCACAGTGTTCAAACATTAATTATTCGAAAGCGAATACATTTATACGAACTTTCAAACTCATACGATTGATCTTTAAAGTCCAAATAATGTAACGATTTTCGGGTTATATCAATTTATAAATCATATTTTATTGCATCGATTTATATTGTATTAAATTATAATATCACAGGAAATGCAAAATTACCAAGAAATTGCATTGCCGGTAGTTTGTCTTAAATTTTAAAATTTAAATCCATTGCATTTTTTAAATTATATGCACAATATACGAAGGGGATTCAAATACAACCCGGAATTTTGCTGTACAAATTTATTATTGATATATTAAAATACAAATGGAATATCTTATTTTTCTACATAGTTCCTTTAATCAAATTTATATTTGTATCAGTCATCATTTATGCATGACAAATGCATTTCATAACTACATAGACTAATTGATATAATTCAAATCGATTTTTATAATCAATCAGACATAAAATTTTCATATCATTGTTTGTTTGAACTAAATTAGAACCCACCCATCAACTGCCTTCTTTCCAATCTAAAATATTTGTATAGTAATTAATCCATGATCACTGGTATAATATGATCGTATACCTTTCAGCCATAAATCAGTGAACCAGTTAAACAGGATGCTGTGTGTTTTTCGAATGAATATTTATCATTCGATTGCTTTAAATGATTTTCTAATCAATAACTCTATCGATAGTTAGTTCACGACATATCAATTTTTAAGGTTTTTGCGCTTTTCACGAGACAAAACATAGCAAATTAAAATATTTGGTCCATTTATCTGCATCCAAATGCGCCCTGTATTAAATTATATATTTCTTTGTTGCCAGTCACGTGTGAGGAATCGAAATGGAGGGAAGAATACCAAGAATCACCGTAACAACAGATTGCTAGCGGCAGAACCACCGGATCCGGAAAAAGGTAATAAATTTATATACATATGTATGTATACGTTTTATGTCATTTCAGGCACGAAATTGCTCCATGCATCTTTAAATTTGTATGAATTTTGGCTATGAATGTATTTAGTCGACGTGGTACAAGTCTTTGATGTATTTCTGTTATCCAGCAACGGTTCGTTGAAAATCCATCTACAGTTATGGTTAATCCCTGTTAGACTTTCTACGTGACTAAGCCATCATCATATTATGGTTTCTCATCCTTTATCCGTCGATGTAATGGACCATGGCTGTGCGCATTTTTTATGTTTTGCGATTTGAAAGAAAATTTCTCTTTAACGTGGCGAAATCTGCTTTAGAGACTTTATCCCGGTGTTTGTCTTTCGTCGTCTGACGAAATTGATGTTTAATCTTCGCATAATTTCTCCTCGACAAAAGATTGATATTAATCGGAAAATAATCATGGTTAAATCCGTTGTTGCTCCTACGGGACTGAAACGATGTAATTTGATACAACCTCCATTGAAAACCGATAAGGATTCGATTAAAACTGTACCTTTCGTTTCGTTAATAGATGGGATAGTAGACTTTTTATCCCTATTTTTAGCATAGACTATATAGCCAGAGCTCTATTGACCCAGACTTGTTTGTACCCAGCAACTGTGCTACGTGCTTTGTTCTCTTTTCAGCATTTAATTACCATTTTCGATGCGATTCATCCGGCACGAGAGGAAACCGGTTGCTTTGCTAAATTCAATAGAATCGAATCAATGTGGATTGCATCTGACAATACAAGCATAATGCATCCATAGATACTTTCTCCATGCCAATTTACATCGATAAATTCTAAGAAAATCGTAAAATATAATAATCCTGAATCGTACAACATCGTAAAATACCGCAATAATAATATAATTTATCCATAAGATTTAACAGTTCCTCAGGTGTCTTATGGCCCATTTGCCATGCATCATTACAGTGCGAATGAATCATCATGGCCGTATAATGATTCAAAATCATCATTGATACAATTTTACAACTGCATCCAATGTGGAATCCATAAAATAGACATAACTGTTATGCCTTCCGTATGCTGTTAGCGTACTTTCTCCTCTATCGAGTCATCGCAATTAATTGTAACGGACTCGATTATGTTCTTGAATAATCTGAACCGGTTTGGCCATCTCGATCTGATCGAAAAACCGGTTTTGGAGCGCTTGTCTAAATTAGATTTATTAAAAAAAAATCTACATATTAATCTGTTCAAATATCCGCATTGCGCCAAATATCAGTCATCAGTGATGGACCAATGGTCGTTCATCTTTGATTGATCTTGTCCATGGTGTATGAATGATTATTTCGTATTTTGCCTACCGCATTTCGACGAACCCTGTTATGGTCCATGACATTTTGTCCATTATGCAAAATGATTGATATCGAAACCGGCGCGTTCGTTATTATGTGGTAGTCGATTTGAATATCTGCAATTCGAAATCAAATAGACCATACATTTATATTAGGTCTGATTAGAATCAAATATTGATTGGGTCGAGAGTTGGATGCTGCGCTCATAACGTCTGATCATTTATTTTTATTTTACTGTTAGAAATGTACGGATTATTTTAATAATTGGTTTTCTTTAGCTTAAAGCTTGTTTGGCTCAAGACTTTATAGATGTCGCCACATGTTGAATTGACTAATTGTTTTTGGCTTTATTGATGTTTTTGTGTATTAAAATGCAATCAAATTTGATGAGATGTACAATGCGATATTTTAGCTCTTGCATCTATGAACAGTTAACTACTTTCTAATTGGTTAATAAAAAAACGACCCGAACACTTAAATGAAAAGCTGACTCACAATACCCACGAGACATGCATATAAACTTGAAAAATCAATGAGTTTTCTTATATATTTTTTAATAAAAATAGGCATACATATGCTAGAAACCGAGCTAGATTCTGCTCTGGAGGAACCCGCTCCTTCGTTTACAACCGTAAAATATTGGATGGCAGAGTTTAAATGCGACCATACGAGATGCCAAGACGAATAGCGCAGTGATCTACCAAATGAGGAAACCACCCTAGAAATGGTGAAGAAAATCCATAAAATAGTATTGGATGACCGTCGACTGTAAGTGCGCCTGCAAGCAGACAAAGTAGACCTTTCAAAAAATGCTGTACATCACATATTGACTGAAAAATTGGACATGAGAAAGCTGTGCGCAAGATGGGTGCCGCGTTTGCTCACAATAAAACAAAAACAGCGATAAGGCCGAATTTTTACATCAATTCAGAATAAAACATGATATCCGTAAGGACGCTCTGAACGCGGTGGAATAATCAGCTAGATTTTGCATCTTAAAACTTAAAAAACTAGTTAAGATAGCAGTATAAATAAGTATGTAGTTTTTGTGAGGTCTAGACTCGTTCGTGACCTCATTTGGGGCGAGCTACCTATGTAAGTTAGCCTCCGTGATCGAACAGATCATAGAAAATACCGCAAAATGTCCTAAAAGATGACTAAATGGCCACAAAGTTTTTATGTCCAATCGGTCCGCTTTTCGGACCGCTGATATGACATATGAGCGCCTCGCTATCGCCAAAATAATAGCAATAGGTGGTTCCTTTTCTCTCAAAGAATTTGTTTTTATCTTCTTGCATTGATTTGACCAAATTTCGAAATACTGACACATTCGTCTGCTGATGTTCCTCTTAGTTCTTCCTATTTTCGACATTTTTTTTTTTTCAAAAACATCCCAGGATTGTCCTTTTTCTGTACTTTTCTTGTTAAAATAAGTTTGCTTATCTACTTTATAAGTATTGCTGCAATTTCATGAAAAATTTTATTATTCCGGATGAAATCCTTGTGTGAAAGTCTAAATTTGTATTCAAGATGCAAATATTTATATGAATTCCCTAGTTTCTTCTTTTTGTCCCATGACTTTCGTGGTGTGAATTTATTGCTCTTTACATTTCGCTTTAATTAATTAAACTAAATTAATTATTATTTCATCATATTATTACTAACGTGATGTGCATATTTTTGGAATTTCAAGGACATTTTCTTCAGTAAACTCGATAAAATACAATCGCTAAATTTATTTTTCAGATCTCCTCTAAACTATTGGGTTGGTGCAAAAGTTAGGGCCGTTTTTTACATATACAATTAAACATTTTTTTTAGACTTGTAGTATTTATTTAATCAATTATATAATTTATATCTGTTCTTATAACCTTCTCCTATCTTTCTATCAACTTTTTAATACCATTCGTGTAAAATTCCGTGGATTTTGATGCGAAAAATGTAGTAAGGGATGTTTTTACCTGCTCTATTGTATCAACTTTTTTATCATTTAAAACATTTTGCAGTGATCGGAATAAATAAATATCGGAAGGAGCAAGATCTGGAGAGCACGGTGGATGCTTGATAACATCCCAATTCAACTCATTTAGCTTGTGTTGGGTCATCAAAGTCTTACGTGGTCGCGCGTTGTCGTGATGAAACACTACCCCTTTTCTGTTTACTAATTCTGGTCTATTCTTTTGAAGGGCGATGTTCAATTTGGATAATTTCTGACAATATCGTTCTGCTGTAATTGTCTGATTGGGTTCCAAGAGTTCAAAATATACAATACCCTTTCAATCCCACCAAACACAAAGCATAACTTATTTTTGTGGATTTCGGCCTTCAAAGTTGTTAATGAGGCTTGTCCAGGTATAGCCCAATGTCTTTTTCTTGTCACGTTGTTGTACACGACCCATTTCTCATCTTCCGTTACCAAACGATGCAAAAAAGGTTCACATTTTTGTCTCGCACTCAAAGTAACGCAAGTTGAAACACTATCCAATAAATTGGCAGCCGACATGCCTGATGAGGTATCCAAACGTCGTACCGCGAAACCATCCCCATACCCTTCAAATGTCTTAATACGATTCTTTGGTTGACTCCCATCATCGACGCGATCTCCCTGGTGGTTAGACGTGGATTGGTGTCAATTATGACTTTAAACTTGTCGTCATCAGACTTCAATGGCCGCCCGATATGTGGTTTATCAATTAGTGAAAAATCCCCAGATCGGAATTTTGTAAACCATTTTCGTACCTGTCGAACTTTGATGACATCTGTTCCATACACTTCGCAAATGTTTTTGGTTTTCACACTCGCGGTATTGTCTTTTCGGAATTCATAAAGTAAACAATGACGTAAATGCACTTTATCGACCGACATTTTGAAAAAATACAAGGGCTTTTCACTGTACTCTGGCCAGGCCAAAACTGAATAGGAAGTAGAGGGAAAGCATCCTTTATACAATGGAATCATTTAAAAGAAGATGCTATTCATCATTTTTGAAAAAAAAAAATTTTTACCTAGGATCATAAAAAACGGCCTTAACTTTTGCACCAACCCAATATTTTACCACACATAATATCCAATGTCAGTTTGGCAGCATGGATATTATGATGTCTGAAGATTGTCTCGAAATTTAATAATGCGTATTCTATTTCACCGGAGTTTCAGGATCAGCTTATATAACACGATCTATAATGTCTGTCGAGCAAGCAAATCTTTTCGTCCGAATTGATGAATTGCTGAATTTAATCACAAGGTCGTGTTTCTCTTGCACTTCCAGACATAATTTGATTTCGGCGTCCAATTTAGAGACGAGCAATGTACAGCAGAATAGAAAATTGCATGGGTTTGGCGTCTATAAAATAGAGTAACCGGGATTGAACAAATTGAAGTTATCTGGTCATGCGACTCTTAAAAATACATTCATTCGAAAACCACCGATTCAGAGTAGTAAACTTATTTTTCTGTTATCTATGTGGAAGAATTTCGTCTAGGAATGAATTGTCCGTCGTCCATTATGAGTATAATATAAAGCTACGTCTAGACTGGATCTCTCCATAATTTAAAAGAGCTAGATTCACTCTTTGACCATTTTCAGCTAGACGATATAAGAGTTACTGGTTCCGTGGGAATTTGTAATTTCCTTGTATTTGTACGCTTGAATTTCTCTACCCACTCTTGACACGTTGTCAAGAATGATGTATTCATTGATTTTTTGGTTGTATTATTATTTTCGCATTGCTTTTGGTACATTTCACGGAAGTCTGCATGATGTATGGAACGCTTTGACCTTTTCTGCTCTTTATAAATCATTGCTCTTGCTAATGGATACGGCACGTGCTCCTATTTTGCCAATTCTTTAATGCAATCAAATCACGTTCTTCGATATTATTAATCTTGCGAAGGTCATAATCGTGATGGATGCCACATACCAGACTTTCTCCTTTAGTTCCTCGATAAGTCAACGTCCATCTTGGAGTCAAACTGGCCTTTGCTGGTCGCCACTGCTAATTTCGCAGGTCGCCTCTATAAAACCGTCGATCGTTCCAAGAAGCTGTTAAAATCCTTGCGCAGAAGTTAATTTAAACCTTAATCGCAAATTCTCCACCACATTAGCAAGAGCCACGTCGTAATAAGACGTCGGTTATTCACGGCACGTCGGTCGCACTCACTTGCTCCAAGTTATGCCTATTAATGAATACTCTCGTCCAAACAGGAAATGCTTGGCAAGCTGATTTCTACACTTCCAGCGTGCTCAGTTCTTGAAATGCTCGAACCGGTTTCTATGTTACCTGCAGTTTATATCATCGTCCGGTGACGCTCCGGAGCAAATTCGGTGTACTTTGCACTCGCTCGTTCCACTTCCACACTTCTCGACTTATGGCTCCGATTTCAAATCGAGACAAATTTCACTTTCATTCCATCAAATATGACTATGAGAGAAATTACTACTTTCTATATGTGCGTTATTGATTATCGCACCGGAGGAATTCATTGCCACTCACCTTCACCTTGCAAGAATTCGCCTTGGTCAACGATGACATACATGACTATACGGACGACATAAGACTCATAAACAATAGCATTCCATTTATGGAACACGCAGAAGACTCATTGCCTCATTATGCTAATAATACACAGCCTTGCTGCCATATACGGACAGAACTTACCAGACAATCAGTGCTGCAAATTAATCAAGGCCGAAACATTTTGACAATTTGCTCAATCAAATCCAATCTGTTATCCCAAAATACAATTTGCATCAAATCACACACGTCGTACAAACTTAATTTATTCCGGATATAGGAAAAAAAACATTATTCTATGTAAATCCATTTTTTATTGCAATGCAGCCTTCACCCAATTCTTCTGACATTTTTTGCCGTCGATATCGTGCTGTGTGGCAATTACAGTTCGTCGCACTGTGTGTATTGCATGCACTTATATTTCTTGATAATGCAGCTAAAATTGCCAATGAAATCATCCATACCAAACATACAAACACCGCAAAGAGCACACAATCGGGTCGATGTGTGTGTTTTAATTATATAAAAATGATGATATTAGCATCCGCGTACGTTTAGACGTGTAAAGCATTTGATTTTCGAGGTGGGACATAAATAGTCCCACCATGTTATATGTGTTTATGAATGGTAAAAAATGGCATAATTAATATTTTGGCACTGCAGAAGGAATATTATCTTCGAATAGCTAATTATGGTTGATTTTCTTCGTATTTCAAACGAAATAATTGGATTGGATTTATTTATTTTCATTAATATTCCAAAATATAAAATAGAAATCAGATAAAATTTAAGATTTCAGTATAATTTAATTGGCGTTTTAGCTTATCTAATTTAATTATATTTTTTGGTGGGATATTTTTAATACCACCATGCTTAAAAACGCACAAGATCAACACCGCGTAAATCGAATATCGAGCCTATTCATGTTGCCATGTATAAAGCCTTGCTCCCTATGCATATCATTCTTTCGCATGAGGAGACGTTCAGAATTTGTAATTAAATGCTTTGTATTCTAACGACGAAAAGAGTTATATCAAAAAGTTTATTCAGTCAACAAAGTTTTAAATCCCAAATGAATATTTCCCGGGAAATTCCGCCATTGGGAGTACGGCACAATTGCAACTCGCATTTGAGATACTAAGCTTCCAGCATGCACAAAGACATTAAAAATAATAAGTCCATGAAACAATGGACTTTGAGAAAAGTCGTTTTCATTCAGCAAATCTTGTTTTAAATAGCTGATAAATAAATTCATACAAACAAAAGTTTTATGTAGGAGGATATTTATAAAATATAAATTCTTTGCATTTCATTATAATAAAAATCTGGTACCATTAGTAACCAGTTTATTGTTTATATGTGTATTTATAATCAAAATTCCATTGGATGATGGTAATGTTGGACGCTATCGTCATCGTCATCGAGTCATAATAAAAACAATGTCGATAAATGTATACATTCACCTCGCCATGCGCTCGATATTGAAGGTCTAATCTCCATGCGGATAATCTGATACTGCGAATCCCAAAATAGCAAAGAAAGACACATACATATAGTCAAAAAATGATCATTTAATATAGTTGTTTATTAATTCGAATCAAAATAATCGGTTCTAATTTAATGGGCGAATACATTGATTCAAAGAATCGCGGGGCTGATTTTTGGCGATTATGTAAAAGCTCTAAATATAGTATAAGACTCGCCTGAAAAGTCGGGGTTTATTCAATCAATCCGTCTTTTAAATTGCCCCGCGGAAATGGTGGCCATAAACAAAAACGTACGAAAGGGTTTCCCCGAAAGTTTACCTTTCAGCGCTTGTCTATGGTGCACGAGCGGGCGGAAGCCACGTGACTCGTATGTAACTTTTGAATACACATTTATTTATGACCGCCGTCGGCCAACTTTGTTACGTAATTTCGAGGTAAACCGCAATATTCGTTTTGTGTCCGTAAAAAAGTGATAAATTGCCCCGCGCACAGAACAAACAACACCTCATTTGCATCGATTTTACATTTCCTCCAAATTTTCAGTACATCACGTGCTCCAGCGTGTCGCTAATTTATTGCCACATTCGACTGTGTTGTGTGACGGGAGCGTGTGTGTATTTTTCGATCGGGAATTTGTCTTTCGGGCGGATTTATTTTTAATTTTGCGCTTTAAATCTGGCGAAAGTTCGGTCCTCCTCTGGAGGGTCATCTCGGTACTTTTTCAAGTAGACAAAGGGAAGCTCAACAAAGTGTAAGCGACAAAGGCTTTTCGGGAATCGGAAAATCCCATTGTCAGAAGAGCGAAAACATTTGGACGCCGACCGGATCGATTCTAAAGTACCCTCAATATCTCCCCTTTAAGATATTCGCAAGGACATTTTATAGTGCCTAATTAAATCTTTTTGAAAATTTAAATTCACTGTAATAAATTCTTGGATCATGAAAACAGATTTACTATTAAAATTAATGTATTGAACCATCGATGTGAAAGATCGACACTATAAAGGGTAATGTTAGTCGATAACAAGCATCTCTTTTAAGTAAGCGAATTGTCAACTTGATTATATTTTGTGGTAACGAAGAGCAGGTCGTAGATTGTGAATGGGAGACAGAGACAAAGAGAGTATCATGCGTACATCGTACGATTGTATAGATCGTTAACCCAAATTTATCGACTAATACGTGAATATTGTGTGCTATCGACAGAGTTAAATTATTTAAATACAAGCTTCATACACGATGCGAATGTCCAGACAGAATTAGATGATTAAATTCTCTACAGATCCACGTTTATATAGAGGCAGGAATGGTTGTAGGAAAAAGAAGATTGGCTTCGTTTTTTGCCGAGTTCTAAAGAGCATCTATGTAAAATTGGGCTTAAATCTGTCATGAGTTTTTATAGATTGTATAAAGAACAGACAGACATACATTTATTTACACATATATATTCTATGTATACATATATACAGTACATATATGTTTTTCAAATTTGCATATTAATCTTTCCCTACCGGTGATGTATTTAATACACCTCGACTCTAATAATGGAAATATCGATATGAAATATAATAGATGCGGGGTTCAGAATTTTTGTATTTCTCCGTAATATAATTACGAATCACATCAAAGTATTATAGTGTAGAAGTATTCATCTGCAGCGATGGAAATAAATAATTTATCGGGAAATCGGGAATTTTGCGAGTTTTAGTCCGTTCTCAGCAGATACGAATTTTATCAGTCACATTGATGGTATTATATGAAAATGGGGGCTCACGCGGTCATCAAATCGATTCCGGGACTGATCCCGGGATGATCTAATGCAATCCCGAAATCCCGGGATCGAAATTTTGGCTCGAGATTGGATTCCCTAATCATATTTCTGCTACATGAAATCCCATCTATGACATAAAAACAAAAATATCCCATACTGAGTTGGCGATTAAAATGTTCGCTGCTGCCCGCATAAGTTTACGCGTGTAACACAAACGCTATAAGAACATCCCCCGTTTTGATACCGTATAACGTATTTATTTTGGCATAACAAACGAAATACGACCCAGCGATGATATTGAATCGACCATGGTCATGTTACGGTGCGGAATGACGTTACGGCGCCATGACGCTAACGCACCGTCACGTCTTGGTTCTGCAAGAAATCGCGTGAAACTCTCGCACAGACGGCAACGTTAACGTTCACGTTATCCGACCACGCTACTTTCTCCCAACTCTTTGATTGCTCGCGTCTAGCGATCACGTTGTTATTCATCTTTCGCTCTCAATCGTTCCCATTTACCTTTTTTTCCCATCCGGTTCACTTTCTTTTTGCGTGTGTATTCGAGAGCCGGGCTTGCGGTCAAACGTAATTTACCGTAATAATGGCGATTATCATTACGCCACGTGATTTTTTTCCCGGTGCCGGCCAAGACCGTCGGCATTATGCTCCCCATTTAACTATGGTGAATATCTTATTCAACGGTAATTCCATGAATTTAATTGCTTATTTATGATTGTACCATTTTCGATCGGATGCGCTGCTCTCTGACTAATGTTCGAATTATATAACCGCATAACACTGACCAAGGATGTGTGTAATATTATGCACGCGATGATGACGCAACGCAATGAGGCATGGCTAACCAGCGTTAAAATGTGTCAAAACTAGCATACCAATAATAATACACACTGACTAACTACTCAATAATGCATGATGATTATATCGATATCTAAAATATTTGATGGATAATTTGATTAACACATTACATGCGGGAAAGTATTTCTATTGTTTATATGTTTTGATACTTATTCTCGGGAAAACACGATGTATTTTATCATTATGTTAAATGTTAAGCCAAAAACTAGCATAAATATTAGGTTGTCCCATAAGTTTCTTTCGCAATTTAACACAGATCTAATCATAGCCATGGTTGAAGAAAACCCGCGATATACTGTTCGCGAAATAGCTAACTAAGTTAGAAATTCCACGAACATCTGTCCATAATCATCTGACAAAATGGGCTACATCAATCGTTCAGATGTGTGGCTTCCTCATGAACTGACTGACTCAAATAAACTTCAGCGTATTTCAACACGCGATCTTCTTCTCCAAAGGCATAATAGCCAACTTTTTTTGAAGATACTTGTCACTGGATATGAAAGTTGGATACTCTATGAGAATATCCAACGTAAACGGTCTCGGATCAAGGGTACAGAAGGTTTAACCGTAGCTAAACCTGGCCTACATCCAAAAAAGTTTTACCATGCATTTGGTGGGACTGGAAGGGGGTAGTTTATTATGAGCAGGCCTCAAGTGAAAACGAAAGAAACTTATGGGACACCCTAATATTGATTGTCTTTTCAATAACAGTGTATAAATAACCAGCGGTGATTGATACAAACATAAGACCCGAATTTGATTTGTTATAAATGTGCATATGAAAGTCAGCTCCCAATGATACCCGAAGAATGTGATCAAATCAAGATAAACTCATTAGCAATTTTATGTTCATACCTGGTGAATGTTTATTAGCTTAATTTGGAAATTGGTTTAGTATTATATATACAGCATATAATTATGATTAAGCGATCGGAAAACTCTGTAGACTATTAATGAGGAAGCTTTAACCGAGTACAAACTTCCTGCGCTTCCCGTCAAACTGATAATGCTTTTCGTTATCTTGCACCGAATATTTATAGCACTAACTAGATTTTTATTGCGGTTTTTGTGTATCCTGTTTACTGCACACGAAGTCATGTAAATACAATAGTTATCTTCGGGCTTTGTGAGGACAAATTTGGTAATTACAATTTTCACAGTGGTAAAAGTTTCCGCCTCGTTACGGCCCAGCTCTTCCTACACAACTCGGTCACTAATGACAAAAAGAACAAACAGCAATTACAAAAATGAATAATAAAAGAGAATACATTGAAACACGTACATCACGCATTCCCTTTGTTCTCCGCCGTTGCAAGTGGCATCGCGATTCTTCCCACTTTCTTGCACGCTGGAGCGTGATGATTTGCACAGACGATGACCTGCTAAAAGACGATGAAATGATTTATGTTAGACGTTGTGACTCAACAGCGTGGCGTTGAATAGCATAGCTACGAATTGATTAATTCCCATTGGCGAGATCATTATCGAGGCGATGCCTGACCCCTACGAAACATAGCAAATTGAAGCATATGAATCATCAATTTATATAATAGCAACCATAGCGTGGACGAAATTTATATCGCAAGTGACCTATAAATTTCACCATGTGAAAATATTAAAATATATTATGCTTAGTTGGCTCGGAATTAATTTGGTCCAGACGGGCTTTGTGCGCTGAAACTCCATCCCGGAATATGAGCTCAGACCCCATTAACCTTTATCCCATTATTAGTATAAAACATAAGGTTCCTTCTTGAGCCATACACCGCTGCTGCAAACACGAATTTAAAGTATATTTTTAGTCGAGTCTTAAATTTTCCATAAAAGCAAAATGTGTCCTTTTGAATTTGCTTTGTAATTTTACAACAATAAATCATCTTGGAAATGTTTCCCAACTGTAGAAATGAAACTGCTTAGCTCTTAAGAAAATTTGATTTTGTGCTTATAATATAATAAAATAGGTAAGCATCTAATGATTGTTTTATACTATGTAACAATAGCTTTTCTATGTACGTACTTGCATATATAGCATAATTTGAGCTTAATTTTGACTGCTTTACTTAGGGCTTCGAACTGGAATGAAACCGAAAACCGATAGCCGGTAAAGGGTTTTACCGGAACGAAACCCGTAACATAAAGCAAAACCGAAATGAAAAAATAACGATTTGAAGCCCTGGTTACTTGTGCAAAATAAATGCTTTTGTGGATTGGCAGTATGCAGTTTATATAGCAAGAAACGGTTTATAAAAGGTTGAAAAACGATGATAGATTGGATGGCTTGACACGATCAAGCCATCCAATCTATCATCGATGAGTGTTTGTCAATTTAAATAATTGATTAACAATTTAAATACCAGCATATTTGGCAAATATTATTTGGCATATTTTATGGATTATTTATATTTTAACAGATGTTTCTATTATGAAGATATTTATAATCGATTTGAACCATGGAACATCAGTCTATTCAATTTTGTGGCAAATCTTGCATTCAACAACTTTTTTGTATGTATCATAGCTGGATCGTTCTTCTCTATTTGCTTCATACGAACAAAAAAATTCTACGCTAGAAAATACAATGATGCTGCTTTTTGCCCATCAAACGCCCATCAAATGCCGATGGAAGCCACGTCTATGGAGAGTTCGAGAAGAACACATTGTATGGAACAACTTGAGTCCTTATGCAATTATTATGATGACATTCCACGGGATTAACACAATGTCCATTGTTTGCGTTCAAGCAGCCGACGGTCAATTGCGTTAAGTGCTCGTTGAAGTTCAATAAAAATCAGATATTTCAATGTCATACAAAAACGTGCACGCAGCGTGAGCAGCATGAGAACCATGGAATTATCGAGATTTTTTTCTTATTGGAATTGTTTTAAATTGGGTAAATATCGAAGAAACTATATCATGACAGCGTGCTTTGAATATCTGCTTTGGAGTCTTTTCTTGAATAATAATTGTTCGGTTTCTGAGCGATACAGCCAGACGAATAGAAAACCATACAAGTCAAGGTTCTGTGACCTTTTTTATTTGATGCTTTCAGTTTACTTTTATTCGAAGGCTTACGGGGCTAAATCTAAGAACGAATGAATATAAATCAGCATATTTTAGCATATACAACGCCTTTGCCATTTTTGGCACTTGACTGATATTGTTGGGGGTTTTTGACAATAAGATTTAAAAGCAATTCTTAGATGATCATATAAATTCTATAAAAATACGCTGAATTCCTTGGAGACATCCAAACAACTAAAAATTATCTGACAAAACTAAGCGGTTGATACAACAAGTACATTTTTCTAATATTAGGCTATCAAATTCAAAACAGCCATTGTTTGCGAGTTCAAATACCTGAACATGAATAATATGTTTGTGTCGTACGATCAATCACATCAATGCTACTAGCAGCATTTCAATACCTAAAAGTGCATTAATCCTCGTTGAGACATAATAAAATAACTCACAAACACAAGTTCATCCATTTCAAGAAGGGATTCATGGGTATAATAAGTTTGGGAGCCACTGATCTATTCCATCAAATAAGATTAAGGGTGGATTAAAATATTTGAATATCTTTATACATAATAAGACTTCGTTTAATGCTTCCTCGATCAACATTGATTCAACAATAACGCGATCAGCTTGAAGCTTAATAAAATATATTTCCAAACTCGCTTGGCAAGAATTGACTGATTAATCTATGCACGGAGTGTGGAAAGAACCATGGACGATAGTATCCAGAGAGTCCTAAATTGTCAGTTTAACCCCTACGAGAGTATTATCGGAGACCCTCCGTAACCCCCTCCACTATTCAGAAAGAGCACTCTTGTGCATTGAAGCTCCGAGGCGGACAGAGACAGAGAGAACTTAGCGCAGTTCAGGAGACTGAGACGGAGAGCTTTCCCACATGCATCTCATGATTGTATAGATCGTTAAGCCCAAATTTATCCACTTATAATGATTTCGATTTCAAGTGTGTTATTTTTTTACGCAAAGAAACGACCGAATATTGTGTGTTATCGAGAGTGTTTGTTTATTTAACTGCTTGCTGTTCTTCGCTGCGTGTTGAATGAGTCTTTGTCCAATTATCATTTCCTTCTAAAGGAGGAGCACTTGAATCGATTTTTTGTGCATTGTTTATGTAAAGAAATGACGTGATCTTGCATGCTATTAAATGTTAATTTACAATTGACCCTGCCTCGAATTGAAGATTGTCTTACACTGATAGGAGTTGACAGAAAGTAATCGGTGTAAAGCGATTATGACTTGATTATGATTATGAAAAGGTTAATCAAAGCAGCAAGACTAAGAAATGTAGATAATCAGGATATAAATGAATGGGTGCAAATTTCTGGCCAGAGCCTTGTCAATGACGAACTTTAAGGACTGAAAGAATAAGGAATTCATATAGAACTTGGAAATAAAGATTCTGTAAACTATATATATAAAAGGACCCAAAGAACTTGCTTCAGATTTCTTTGACCTTTTGAAGAGTGAGCAAATTTAAAATCGTTTATGCCATAATCGCTTTACACCGATTACTTTCTGTTAGCTCCTATCAGCGTAAGACAATCTTCAATTCGAGGCAGAGTCGATTCTAAATAAGCACCGTTGTTAGCATACAAGACCACGACATTTTTTATTATATAAACAATACACAAGAAATCGATTCGTTTGCTCCTGCTTTAGAAGTAAATGATAATCGGACAAAGACTCATTCAACAAGCAGCGACAAACAGCAAGCAATTAAATAAATAAACACTGTCGATAGCTCACAATATGCTCTTTCTGAATAGTGGAAAGGGGGTCCCAGACCCTGGGATAGTACTCCTTTAGAGGTTAATAAAACCGAAACCATTATACTCTTTCTTAATATTTTTCTCCTGTTTCTTTTTTCGTGACTACATTAAATCCATATTATACAATACCAAATAAGAAAACGAGGAAGCGTCATTTGTGGATAATTCAATAAATTGCTCCTTTATTCGTATGAGTTCAACTGATTTTGTTGATCTACTTGTGAAAGTAATCCAGACGCAATTGAAGAATTGAAAGTTTTACAATAAGCGTATATCATTAAATTTTGGCAAATAAGTCAGCAATATATGCTATATCTTTATTGTGCATTGTCTTTACTTTCTAGGAATTACAACACTGAGTTATAGATCCAAACTTTCATTATTTTTGATTTTATTAAATTGTGGACCCTTGATGCTGTCCACGCACCCTCAAATTAATTTTTATTTGTCACTCAGCTCCCTCAGCAGCCAAATGTACCCCTCGGGATCTGTAGGAATTGCTTTGGGAATCTATTGCGTAGATGCTCATAGTATTGTTAATTTAATATGCATAGTATTGTACAATGAACATCGGATGCATGTTCATGTGCAGAGAGACGGAAGCCATTGACAATAAATCACAATGACGACCATCTCTGATATCATTGCCGGAAATGGTGCTCCTCCTTCTGAATTCCAGCGCTGCAAAACATTACATCAATCTGAAGTCGATGATTGCCTTCGTGTTTTACAAGAGCGCGTTTACTTAATAGCATGTAACAACGACCTGGATTAGAAAGTAAAATTTGGTAGTCGATTTCGCACATAAATAATGCAAGAATCGGAACCGAATAATGGCCGTCTGCATAAGTGGCCTCGGGGCCACACTTCACAAAGCCACCTTATTATCGTCGGTCTGTCTTTTTTTTGGCTTCTCATCAGTGCCTGGAATTTCAGCAGATTTATTTGGTCTCTTTGTAGCCTTGCCTGCTGCTTTTTGTTGGATTTTTTTTCGCTGCGACGTCTAGTTCTCCTTTTGTCCGATTTAATAGAACGAAAACTTGTTCCACATCTTGGTTTCTATTCGAGTTTGATTTATGATGTCGTGTTTATTGTGTCCGGTGTACGGTAATGCGCGCACATGTGGTGACGCCATGACCTGTGCGATCCTCCGCCTACTATGAAGCAAAACACACATTATTTTATTGTTTTTGTTAGAAACACACAAGAGACATATAAGTGGTAGATTTATGTTTCTCTAAATATATTCTCAAGGCTCAAGACTTCTTCTAACGCACAAAATTCTACGCATCCGAACAAAGGCTTCACAGACAAACATCTGATCGCGACCACGCCAAAGAAAAGGACGGGATATTACGTATTAAATTAATAGTGGACCCTGAATATATCGCCGTTGATTTTTATTATAATTTATGACCTTTTGAGGAGTGAGCAAATTTAAAATCGACAAAGTCGTTGATGCCATAATCGCTTTACGCTGTCAGCTCCTATCAGCGTAAGACAATCTTCAATTCGAGGCAGATTCAACTGTAAACAAGCACTGTTGATAGCATACAAGACTAACAGCAAGCAATTAAATGAATAAACTAACAATTAAATCGGGAAAGCTCTATACAAACGTCGATATAATGCGTGAGCTAGTATGCTCGAACTGCGCTACGTTCTCTTTCTGTCTCTGTCTGCCTCCGAGCTCACTATACAAGACTGCTCTTTCTGAATAGTAGAGGGGGAGTCCCAGGCCCTGGGATAGTACTCCTTTAGGGATTAATCTGTATTTAAGACTTTACATACGGGGTGGTATTTTTGCCATTTATCGCTGGAAAGTTTACCATCGTACCAAACATTTTAATACTTACGTAGATTGACACAAATAATTTATGTTTGAATAGATCACATGGAATGATGCAATTACAGTGCCGATTTTGCATACTCGACAAAAAATAAATTCTGACTTGTTATAAACGTTTTTGCTGTTGTTCAAGGTCACCATGTTAATAAAGTATTTGATAATCAGTATAGTATAGTATAGTTATCTGAAAAAATGGACAATTGTGCGCAGATGAATATTATGGCATTTAAATTGAATTGATTTTGTATAAAAGCGTATTCATCACGATGATATCGACACTCCTAAGGACGGCTTGACCTTGGATTATCTTCAATTCTTGGCTGCTAAAATACTGGGGTAATCTCTGTCCTTCGTCATATTTGAGCAATAAATCTGACACAGTTTATCCAATGCCACTCTTGCTTTGTTGTCAAAGAAAGCAAATGCTACAGTCATTTAGCAGTTATTGTTCTTCGTTAACCCCTCAAAGAGGTAAGATGTTGTGTCCAAATTCCAGTGAATCATAAAGATCATTCTTACAAGTTGTGCTCAGAGATGGCTCAACGTGCAAACACAGACGGAAAGTGTCTTACACGTTTGTATAGATCGTTAACCCAAATTTATTGACTAATAATGATATAATTAATCGATTTCAAGCGTATTGTTTATGTCTACGCAAATAAATTAACGATTATAGGGTGCTATCGATAGTGTTTATTTATTTAAATACAAGCTTCATACACACTGCGACTGTGCGATAGATAAGTGGATTTGTAAGGATGTTAAGTGGCGGACAAGCAAATATAGCATCTATAATTATGAAGATTTTAAATTAGCTCACTACTCAAAGGGCAAATATATGCCAAATTGTATGGGATATAGAGAAATTTTGAAATTGTTGAAATCTACAAAGCTCCTTTTTTGTCTACAAGTATTTTATGTAAATTATTGTTAATCAAACGTCATCTGCTTTTAATACAAGGTGGCTAGGGCTTCGATAAACGTGGCTTAAGTTACTACAACATCAAAACAACGAAATGATAAAGAATGAGCTTTGTAGGGATAATCACATAAATAATGTTGCTGCTTCTTGTGTTATTCTTAACCCTTTGAGTGCCGGAGGCCGATATATCGGCTCTTGTTGCACTGGCGAGAAGTACCAGAGCCGATATATCGGCCCGCGCCTTGTAGCGCTTTACTATTTGCATTGCGAGAAACTCTATCTCAAAATAAATTTAGAATACGTTATAAATTATCTAATTTCATTACGAGAGAATTAAAATAAATAGTTTTTCGTTTTATTTCTTTGACGACAACATTTTCCTATCGCTTGGAGGTACCAAAATCTAACATAAAAGTTCAACAAATGTGCCACGTATAGGCGTACGGAAACTTCCAGGAAATTTGGAAAGAGTTTGCGTGGTATGCAGCAGAAAGGATGGTGGTCCAAAAAGAAAATCACGCACAATTTGTAATAAGTGCAACAAAGGATTGCATGGAGCGTGCATTAGCAGCCACGAATGCTAAATAAATTATTTGTGTGAGTTTTACAACAAAATTTTACACATTTACAATATATAAATATAAATATTTATGACAACATAATTTTGTTTCAGCAATGTTATATTACCTATACCAATTACATATGTCGAAAGAGATAATCCGCCCGGCGCCTACCATGTACCTTCGAGTTATGTTTTATTTTTGTTATGTAGTTTTGTTTATTTTGGTACAAAATGCATTGGAAATGCAAAGTATATACTTCATAATAATTGGCCCATATAAAATTATGATGGAAAGATGACTGTTTATATATGCAAATATGTTTTGTATAAGAGAACTCAACTTTTACTTTATTTTTAAACATTTATACTTTTGTTTTTTCTAAAATTTTAATTGAATACAAAAAAACTAGTGCCATTATTTTGTTCTGTATTTCATCCACAATATATGGTTTTTTGAATCATGTAAATATTGTTCCTCGTTTAGTTTTTATAAACATTTTTCCGAATCCTTGTAAAACTGTAAAATTCGGCTGGTTTTTCTCGCATAGGTACCTCTATTTAGCCCGGCACTAAAAGGGTTAAACATGGTGTTCTTAAATGCTTGAATGTATTAAGTTCTAATCTACCCTTATGGTTCATAGTAAACTATTCAGTGTTAACTTCCTGTTCCACTTGTATTTTTTCTATATCTCACGTTTCTCCATTAAATCCACCCACCGCGCTTGCAAGTCACGTCCATATATTTTTTGCAGCAAAATAAATCGCTTAAAGTACGACGAGAAGCTCGCTGGTGCTTTCGATTAGTATTGTCCATATTTAAATTGCGCAAATTGGATTGTTCGTAATAAAGTCGGCGCCGTTAAAACGAAACGACCGTAAAATAAAGAGTCATCAATTAATATCATCGTCGGCTGAATCTACTCTTTTATTGCCGCTGAAGAAACGTTGTGCGAACGAAGCGCCTTTATTTGTGTATAAATATTTTTCATTGTTTTTCATGGGATTCGCGAAACGGCCTTAAAATATTTATGTGTACTGTTATGTAATTTTCACGAGCCGATCACGATTTCAGTGCAATTTATGTATATGGCGAAACGTAGCTCTACCATTTTAAAGATTTTATGGTATGATTTAATGCTGTGCGGTTTTATTAAGCCCCACGGGCTATTCTTGCTCAAATAATATGAATATATTTTTATTGTTATTCTTCCACATCGAAATCCGGATGTTGGACAATAAAGGTACAAAATTGATCTTTAAAAATCTGCATAATGGCAGTCTAAATTATGACCTTGCCTAATACAGTATAATTAGTGATGATTTATTTAATTGCTTCCCCCTTTTTTTGTTTGGGACAAAAAAGTCGGCTGGAATAATTGAAAAGCATTTAACATGCGAAATTCCTAAATGTAATCTTCCCTTTTGTTATTTCGGCATAACACACCCTCGTCACTTAATAGGATATACCTGCCCTCTCAGCTGCAGGATATATCGAGGGGTCCCTTTTGGGGTAAGAAAAAAATATCCTAGGGCGTCTACCTGCTCCGTCTCCCCTGCGGTTCAATACAAGCATGGAGGATCCAAAAAGAATATTGTCAACATTTTTTATACACAATATTCACCCCGCCCTTTAAAGGCAAAAGAGCGGATCGTGCTTTTAATCCTAGAATCACAATATTTTTTGTTCATGGATGACCCATATAAAAAACGCCACATGGATCTATTTCACGTGAATTATCATCTGGAACAGGTTTGGGTCGATTCCGACGTTCAGCTCGCATTCCTTCACGAAATCAAATGCGACCTTTCGAGCGTGTTGGATAAGCTTTTATTTTTAATTGTGTTTGCTCTTTTGGGCGAAAGCAATTAAGGTTGCGCATATGAGCGATAGAGATCCAAAAAAAAAGTCAAATGTCAGCCTTTAAATAGAACCTCCCGGGTGGCGAAGAGGCAAAGGTTAAAGAAACATAACGGGAGCAAATATTATTCAGCGATCGCAGGACATTCCTGTTTGTTCAACACGATTAGATTTGCTCGCAAAATCGCACAGTAATAAGCAGCTTACGATCGGAACAACCCCAAAATACATTCTGTCCATAATGGATATATCGATTTGTAGAAAATTGCTATATATGTATATATAAAATGACAATCAAACAGACTGGCCACTAATGAATCCAATACCGAGCCAAAATTTCGATCAAGGGATTTCGGGACTGCATTAGACCATCCCGGGATCAGCCCCAAAAATTACTAATAAGTCCATTTTTTTAATATAAAAAATAATTTAAAGGCGAAAGAATTTTATTTATTAACACTACTGGTGTGAGCCCCCATTTTCGTATAAAACCATCAATGTGCGCATAAAATTCCTTTCTGCTGAGGCACGGATTAAAACTCGCAAAATTCCCGATTTCCCGACAAATTATTTATTTCCATCGCTGCAGATGATTACTTATATACTATAATACTTTGATGTGATTCGTAATTATATTACGGAGGAATACAAAAATTCTGAACCCCGTATCTATTATATTTCATATCGATATTCCCATTATTAGGGTCGAGGTGTAGTAAATACATCACCGGTAGGGAAACAATTTGAAAAACATATATGTATACATACATTGATTAGACAGTTACTGTCCGTAGGCAACGCCTAAGCTCACCAATTAGTAGTTGCGCCACTGTTTCCAAGCGTCCATATTTTGGCGGGAATGTCTCGATTTAGTAGCCTTAATCGTGCTGGTGATGTATACGATTTCTGTTAGATGCTAATTTCAATCCCGAATTTTTCGAGATTACGTTTACTAATTTAAAAAAAATATTAGATGCAATCCATTAAATCGATTACAATACTGGAATTTGCCTTTGAAGCCAGAGTTCATTCAGTATTTTGGAGTCATCGTGTGCCAAAAGCGATCATTGTTTGTGTCACAACCGACGATATATCGTTGCTTAGCATCCAAGAGTTTAAAGACTATAAAACCGATTTGAAAGTTTACATAATATATATACGAACGCAAAATTGGTTGTCTTTGCTCTGATCAAATTCAAATCATCTTGCAATTGTAGATTCGTTTCATTAAATGCACGATCAGTCAAATGATCTTTACAGCGACCCCTAAATTTGCCTTGGACCCATTTGTGGGCGGTACCGACCCCGTTATTAACCACTGGTTTAAATAATTGATAAATTCGTTTTCGTTTCGGCATTCGATACGAATCAGCTGTTTTTCAAATACGAAATCATCGACTTTCTAATACATATATATTTTTCATTTTACTCTGCAATTAAATATTTGAGTATTATTGAATGTATAGCTAAAAATGCAGTCCGGGGTGATAACATGTCCCCATTTGCATGGAGTGGGTTAACAAATACATTTTAAGCTATGTGAGCTATTCGGTCAGTTCTTTTGCCTTATGTCACGATCTTCTTTTCGTAATCTGGATTTGACCTCATAAAATTAGCATACGTCACGACTCCATCGATGCATCTATCCGCTCTTCTTAATTGAAGATCTTTCTCCCGCCGGTTGCCTTTCACTTTCGTTGCCATTCCGCGAATTAGTCACTACAATCTTCAATGTTGGCGAATCGTGTCATCGTTTTCTCAAGCGAGGCCAAGCTGCAATGCACTGTGTTTGCCAGAGTGATTAATCGCTCGGAAATTTACACGATTGTGTGGCTTTTCTATTCTGTGCTCGCACATATACGCTCTAATGAATGAAATTTACATTAATTATGAACCCTTTGGGGTCGGTATGTAAATGGGTTCGAATTAGAATCTCGCGGTTATGGCCCGTGGAAACGTTGATAATGAGGATGAGAAAACAAACCCGAAAACGGTTGTCTTTGAAGATCAAGCTCTAATTGATCGAGTCAATATTTTCTTGGTTTTAAAAATATGCGCTATTTTCGGCAGGAGTCACCTTCGCGAGCTGATTAAAATTTAGACGTCAAACACAGCCTTGGAATAAAAGCTCCTTACGAGACGAACGTAATCCAGTCGTGATAAATACCTTTTAAAGGGCAATAGCGGGTAATGGATTTTGCGGGCAAAGGGTTAATGAACCGTGGTGGGTCTCCAGGTTCTGAGGCTTTGATGAATAGCTTTCCCCTACTTCAAATAATCTCTGCCTGTATGAAACGAATTTAAATAATTGACTCAATATTTGAATAGTTGGCTATTAAAATAGCCACCCCGGAGATCATTATAATGGCTCTTCACATTTATTCAAAAATTGAATTGTCAAATTTAATCCTTATTCTCCGTCTTAATAAATTGATGTACAACTATAATTCCAGGGACATTAATACAGGATTTCACATAGAAAATAGTCGTCGTACTCTCTGATTTCAAATTCAGTAATAAGCGCACATCTTAATGGCAGACTGGCGTTATTATAATACAATGATTCACAAAATTCACGGGACAAAGTATGCACATGTGTTGTCATTGAAACGAAATTACAATCACAAATTTTATGTATTTTTAAGATTTTAATATTAACACATTCGCCGTCGGATTACGCATATCATTGTCTTTCGCCAGAAGCTTATTCAGCCTCAGAACGCTGATATATCGGCGTACTTATGATGTGCTGAAAGGACCTCTGCACGCATTTTGATAATTTATAGAATATACGCCGACATATATTTCGCAAAATTGTTAAAAAACGACTGAGTTTAAAAGGCCAATGAATCATTTGGCTAAAGACGCAAGGGCGCATCTTCCGCTTAGTTTGTGTTAGCCCCTAAAGGAGTACTATCCCAGGGCCTGGGACCCCCCCCCCTCCACTATTCAGAAAGAGCACTCTTGTACATTGAGCTCGGAGACAGACAGAGACAGAGAGAGAATGTAGCGCAGTTCGGGAGACAGAGACGGAGAGCTTCCCGTCAGTGTTTATTCATTTAATTGCTTGCTGTTCGTCGCTGCTTGTTGAATGCGTCTTTGTCCGATTATCATTTCCTTCTAAAGCAGGAGCAAATTAATCGATTTCTTGTATATTGTTTATGTAAAAAAATGACGTGGTCTTGTATGCTATCAACAGTGCTTATTTACAATTGACTCTGACTCGAATTGAAGATTTTCTTACGCTGATAGGAGCTGACAGAAAATAATCGGTGTGAAGCGATTATGGCATCAACGATTTCATCAATTTTAAATTTGCTCACTCCTCAAAAGGTTAAGAAGCGGATCTCATTGCTTCCAAGACTGTATTTCATCTTCTTGTCATGATTACACCATTTGAAATTAATCTAATAATATTCCGTTTATTCAATAGATTCAACGATCTTTTATGGTTTTTGAGAATATTTTAAATGCACACGACGATACATTACTTCATCAATTAACCCTTTGATTAGTGAGTTGATTTTGAATTGACATAAACATAGATGCTATATTTCCACTTTTCCATACTCCACTTTTCTCTCAGAACCGCGCAACACTGTTAATAGCAAACAATATTCGTTCATTTTTTCGCATAAAAATAAACAATACACATGTGTATCATCAGTTTTAGTGACAAAAGAGTGCATTTGTTGAAGCTTGAAAACGATAAACATGTGTGTTGAGTGTATGATGAGACGCAAGACATTCTCTCCGTCTCTTTCTCCAATTCACAATCAACGTGCGAAAATGCTCTTTCTGTATCAATCATATAAACAATTCAAACTTATATGTTTATCCTATTAATTTTGTAACCAAATTGCTATGTTTTCATACAATGACAGTGGTTTCATGACCAATTTATCTTTAAAATATCAAGTTGAATTTATCTGTTATAACAGTACTGTAATTAATGGAATTTACTTCTATTTGTATGTAATTCGTTTTTTTCTGCATCATTACTCATAAACAGCATATATCACCTCATGTTGGTTCAACAAAAACATGTTATTATTCGCCTCAAGGCTCGCTTAGCAAATTCGTATTTAATTCCTTCAATGACACTGCAAAACTATTATTTTATAAATATGGACACGTTTTGCAACAACAACAAAAAAGCACACACACCGAACTGCATTTCAATTGCAATTTAGTGCAATCGATACTACGTCCACGCACGGCCATGGCACATAAACAAATACCGTAAAAACTGTGCAATTTTTTTCGACCCGATCAAAAAGAGAGCAATTTTGCATATTGAATACATCCGGTTGTTTAGTTTTGATTTGTAACCTTTGAAGCCCGTGCACCGTTAAGTATGTATTCATTTTTTGCCCGGGCGCCATCTTAATCCAGACGCAAAAAAACAGGTGGTCCTCTCCTTCATTCGTGACGGATTAAATGCCTAAAAAATGCCTCTTTTGTCCTCAATTGTGGTATGGTTGGTCCTCCTTTGTGCCACTTCGAATTCTTCCTTCTCTTCCACTCTTGTTCGCTTCTACGCCCGACTATGTATCATTGCTGTGGGACGATGCAAAAAATAATCTTCAACATGGCCGCTCTCCTAAAGGTCTACACTTTTATTTGTGACCATAAATAATTTCCTCGCATTGCCGACGCACCAAAAAAAACCAAGCATACCATATTTTCGCCCCTGTACAAATCAGGGGTCGTAAACATACCTTAATTATGTAGTTAACTCTATCATACCAGCATAGATAAAATAGTATAGATGACTTTTCTAAGGAAACATCTTTGTTGAACAGATTTGCCTTCCTACATATGATTGAGTTAGAATAATATTATTTCAATCACAATTTTAGGTAGGATCTATGAGTTTATAGCAAATAATGATTGCTTTTAAATATTAATTATTGTTGTAAATTCAGCCACTCAGGCGATCTTACATCATCTTTATCACATCCAGGAATTTAATGTAAATATGGATCGAGGCAATCAATCGGAAATATTATTATATTAATACTCCTGGTCTAAATCCCAGTTAATTCCATTTGATGTTTTAGCGCTTAGATAATAGCTATAAAATGGACGCGTACATTGAAATCCATTGTAGGCTTTGATGTATTTTACGAAGCAGAGGCATCGATTTTGTTGGCGAATTTAATTAAACATTTCGCAGCAGACTCGATAGCCTCACAAACTGGTGCTCCGATCCGGTCTACTCCAATTTATTTCGATCTACGATAATGATTGATTTTAATTAAGAGCGTGTGTATATTTGAACTCGGGATGGATTGAATGGCAGTCGGTTTTTTTACATTAATTCAATGCAAAAGTACAAAGATCGCGTTTAATATTTGAGCAGGTGGTTTTTAGATGTTGTTGTGAGTTTCAATACTTTTTTCGTTCGTTCAGAATAACTTCAAATTGATGTTTTCATAGGTGGCGTGAAATTGTGTTGTTTTAGCAATTTTACATAATATTGAATTATGAATGAATCTCCAAAATGCCGAATATAGCTACTGTTTATTCTTCAATGTCCAAGACAAAGATCACGTCTAATAACATCATCACACATCTTATCTACCTGTGATAAATTCAGTCTACTTATCCCTAGATTTAACAGGACAGTGAGCTATGATCAGATCAGCTTACAGAGTAAAGACTCTTATTTTTCTTTCCTACGCCTATAAAATAATCGAAGACCTTTTGCAAAGGATCAATGTTTTTGACCGTTTTTTGATACATGGGTTCTAAAGAATCTGCCTCCAATCTCAACATTTGTCTGAAGATCCTGCAGTTATTTATTATATTTATTTAAACTTATTATTTTAAAAAAGAACAATCAAACAGTCTTTTTAACTGAGTTAGTAATAATGAATTACTCATCAAAGTCATGGTATAAAAATAGTCAGTTTCTCGTTACTCGTCAAAAACAACATGATTAGAGTTTTTTTTAATGAGAAATCGAGAATTAATAGGAATTAGTTTGTCAAAAAACAGTCAAAAATATTTCCAAAAATATTTTCTTAAAATATAGTGGTGGTGGTGTTATGGTTTAGTCAATCGGCGACTAGAGTTGCTAATTAGATTTTTATCGATGAAATAATCAAATTTAAAACTAACAATAATTTTCTTGAAAAAAAATCTAAAAACACCCTTTGAGTAGTGAACTAATTTAAAATCTTCATAGTCGTAGATGCTATATTTGCTTGTCCGCCACTTATCCGTACAGGCCTATTATAACGCACGGAATAAACACAGACACGTGACGCATCTTCTTTCGGGTGTTGTTTTATCTTAGATCGATAAGCTTGGCTCTAGTCATTAGTCAAATTAACAAAAAAAAGTAAAGACATGCAAGTGTGAACAGACAAGGGTAGGAATGCAAGTTTCGAAGTCGATCTCGAACGATATTTAGACAGTTCGATTCGCTTTTCAGAGACTCGCCTTTCGCATATCTGGTGGACGCAGCGACGAACGAGTCAAATAAATAAACACTATCTATAGCACAAAATATTTGATAATTTCTTCAAATAAATATAAACAATACACTTGAAATCGATTAATTATATCAATCATTATTAGTCGATGAATTTGGATTAACGATCTATACAATCGTGCGATGAACGCTGGAAGCTTTCCGTCTCTGTCTCTCATGTTTGAGCTACGTTTTATGTGTCTTTGTCTCTCTCCTAGCTCAACGTACAAGAGTGCTCTTTCTAAATCACTGGAATTCGCTCGCAAATACGCGATCATCCTACCATACAGGTTAACAGATTAATGTGCAAGTATTTCAAGTGCAGCTACCAAAATTTTGATCAAATCCCCCATGTTCCATGACTTGTGTGTATTAATTGAAGATTTGGGAACCAGGGCTGTAATAAGAGCATGGCAAAACAAGTGCCCGCCACGGGCGTAACTGGGCTTGGGACGTAAAACGCAGAATATCGACCCAGTCGAGAGTTGCACATGCTTTTTATTTTACTCAATCAATCACTCAATCAATCTCAATCACTTTGCTAGAATTAACACTGATTAACTCTGTCCGTTTTTATAATATACTAAGTTGTCTAATCCCTCTTTTTTCGTTATCGTTATGTTCAGGTATGGCATCTGATCGTGAGGCGCTCGTTCGTCATATCAGCGGTTCGAAAAGCGGACCGATTGAGCATACAAACCTTATGGCTACTTCGTCTTCTTTTAGGGCTTCTTGCGGCATTTTATATGATCTGTATGATCAAGCAACGTTGCGTCTAGACACTTTCTATCATAGTTATATACAACTGTCATGTATACATTATGTCGGGTACTTATGGAACTATATTTGTATATTATTTTAAAACATACATTATTTTATTTAATATATTGCATTTGTAATAGTATTAGTTAACTTTAAAAAGATTCTTGCCACGGAACTCTGTTGGGAACATACGTGAATCAAGAGCGTTTGTATGCGAGCGTGTGTCCGGGGCATGGCCGAGCTAGTTGGTAAGGTTGATCCAGTTATGCTTAACTTATTAAAAAAATGAATTTTTGCCACTGGATTTTTTTAAGGCATATAATTCTAAATTTGCGATGGTTTGTGACGTCTGACAACGTGGGCAATATTATGACTTGCAGTCGTTCCCTCTCGGAATGATTTTAATGGCCAGGATGCATTCAAAAAGTTTTTTTCTTCTCCCTCTTACCTAATAGCAGATGGCTTACTGCTATTGTTAACGCTTTTTTGCCCAAACGCACACACAGCCACAGTACTTTGTAAATGTTTACCTTTTGTACCAGTTACAGTTGAAAATTTATACCCACAGGTATATGGACAGGTAGACAAAGCCGAAGCCGAACAAGACACATTTTGACCTTCATTCGACATTGGAAATTATAACTAAACTAATTTATACCAATACCGAATCGGATATTAGAAAAGGCTATATCGCTTGACCTTTGCTATTTCTAAACCCATAATAAAATATAAACATGATAATGAATAAACATGGAATCTAGTTTTTTGACATGGCATAGACTTTGTAATGCTTTTTATCGCTCAATAATAAAATCATTAAATAAACGTACTAAAACGGCTGATTGCATAATCATCACAACATGAACATGGGTAAATAATTATAGTGTCAATGTCGGACATGTCACGTTCGTGCGTAAACTGATGACGAATAATAAAAACACGTATTATAGTGAATTCATTTCGCATTGTCATGAACTATTTAGCGCTGTAACTATACGATTCTGAGAAAACTCTGCAACAACTTCCAAGTACGGTTATTTGCGAGATAACACAAAAAAACGAGTCCAGTTATGCAAATCTCAATTGTAGTAGAGAACCGGTTGTGCGAGAGCTCTGAATGTTATGAGCCGGATAAACAAGAGTTTACCGTATTTTGTGATAGTCTTTTATGCGGTGTCTGTTTATTTTTCGTTCGAGCCCCCAGAAAGCTCTCGTAGAACGAATCGATCCCAACATGTGTTCGTCGTCCAGATGACCTTTCTGCGTCTTTCTTCTTTTGAAGATGCACTACTTTGGACGGGGCCATTGTTCTTTTTGTTTAGAAATACGATTTATTACTTCCCGGACATGAATTTGTGAATAGGAGCCACAAATTTGTGTTCGAAACGTGATACGAGGCACTGTAAGAATGCCAGACCCAAATTTTACACGTGAGCAACAAATTTACAACGTTCATTGCTTCGTATCGAATTTCTTGTCCAAATTTAATATAAAATCGAATGGAAGCAATGATATAAACGCAGTAGAGCAACCGAATTAAATACATATTAATATATATTGAATACTTTAGAACTTAGGTATAACACATTGTGTTCTTTCTCTGTATTGATGCATTGGATGAATATAGTTTCATTAGTTAATAATATATATTACTAGTGATTACCCGGCTTGCAATGCCACGTCTCGCATAACAAACTGCGCTCACAAACAATATTTTTAATATGCTTATAATATTCCCACAAATGTAAACAATAAGTTGACAAAGTTTTATTGCAATCGGATGAACGGTATGGCAGCGTATTAAATACGAACAAACAAACATTAATTTTTATATATTAGAAAATACAGCCAAAAGTATGTCCAATGGCCTAATGATATCCAATATCATTGAAAGCTCATTTTTAGTACAAATTCTGCGAAATTTCAAAGTACCTTTAATTACAGACTTTGAAAGTATCAAACCACGGATTAAATATCACAAGGCATTTAGGCAAATCGTAAATAGTAATTTCAACAAATCTCGTAATATAATACCCTTGTATTTCAAGCACAGCAGCATATTGCTCATACCGCGTTTGTGCTATATATGGATAATCGTTCCACGAGATATCTCAGCTTCCTAGAAATTCTACCCGCAGTATATCCCGAGGGAGACCTGTTAACATGCGCGAGTGTGCGCGCAAAAAAAATATTAAAGCACAAACATATGTTAATAGGGTCATATAAAAATACACATCCAGGACCATAATTCAAGTCGGCGCGATTATCCTCGGCCAAATCTCCCAACGAGTCGCTTTTCAAAGCCATTTTTCGCATGTAAAAATATGCCTCTCTCTCCAGTCCATAATTTGAATAGCAAATTTTTCGCCGGCCAAAAAATCGTACCTGCGACGATTATGCATATTCATGCGGCGCACATAAGAATGCTGGAGAGCCCGGTGGGTGTAATAACCCGAAAAACGGAAGTTCGTGTGGCAAAAGGAATGTGTGTGTAATATCCAAACACGCCTTGGGCTCTGGAAACGAGTTGCCTCGGCTCCCTGCCGACATGTTCGTGCACAGAGACAATTGTCGGTAATTAAACCAGTTCTATGCGTGAACTGCTCTTCCCCTCCCAGTCCGGTAAATACTTATCCATTCCTCATCCGGTGCCACAAACCACCATATGCGCATACAACTCCCATTCCCACGTGGGCGATGACAAACCATCAGCCACCGTCACCGGATTGACAAAAGATATCTATGATAAAGTGTCTTTCATAAGATGGAGCTATTGGCGTAGTGTGTTGGACTTGGACACGATACAGCCCTGGATCAGAACAACTCTTCGAATTTGATGTTTGATCTTTTTTAAAGGCATTTAAGCATGGTGGTATTAAAAATGTCCCACCTAATTATGCGTTGTAACTGGATTCCTTCCATTTAAATTAGATAATAATTTCATCAACGGATGTCACACTGATATTTGATCAGTCAAAACCTTAATTTGACAAGCGTGACATCGTTTATGTTGATATGTCATTGTTCTCAGTGCAAACGCCTAATCTTACTGTTGATTTTTGTTTCACATTATGTTATTATTTGATGTTTTCTATGTAAAAACAAAGACTTCAATATTTTATATTTGTTGAAAGCAATAAAAACAGATGGGATTATATTAGGGTGTTCCATAAGTTTCTTTCGTTTTCATATTAAAAAAAAAAAAATAAACATTAATTTGTATTACTTCAAAATTTATTGGATAATATATGAACCATTCTGTTCTTTTATCTTTCTGGATCTCTCCGGAAGCCTCATAATGCCTTCTTGCCAAAATTTCCCAGTTTTTTAATTAAAAATTTTACCATGTAAAGAATTTTTCAATGAAAGAAATAAATAATAATCTGAAGGAGCAATGTCCGGAGAGTATGGAGGATGAGGTAAAACATCCCAGTTAAATGATAATAATTTATTTCTGACGAGCAAAGATACTTGAGGCCTGCTCATAATAAACTACCCCCTTCCAGTCCCACCAAATTCATAGCAAAACTTTTTTTGGATGTAGGCCAGGTTTAGCTACAGTTAAAACTTATGTACCCTTGTGGTCCAAGACCGTTTTCGTTGGATATTCTCATATAGTATCCAACTTTCATCTCCAGTGACAAGTCTCTTCAAAAAAGGTTGGCTATTATGTCGTTGGAGAAGAAGATCGCTGTAGTTTATTTGAGTCAGTCAGTTCATGAGGAAGCCACACATCTGAACGATTGATGTAGCCCAATTTTGTCAGATGATTATAGACGGATGTTCGTGGAATTTCTAACTTGTTAGCTATTTCTCGAACAGTATATCGCGGGTTTTCTTCAACCATGGCTATGATTAGATCTGAGTTCATTTGCGAAAAAAACTTATGGAACAACCTAATCCTATCATGCAAGCTACATAATAATTAGTGCTAATTTTTTGATGTAATTTTTTGCTTATTTCATACTAATGATTACACCTTTTTTTTGTCCTTTATGTTCAATATGACAAGCAAAAATTCAATTTATTTACATTGAAGAGATAAAAGTCTTAAATCAGAATGATTTAATGGGAATATACGAAATATGGAGGGACTATTTATGTCCCGCCTTTTAATTAAATGTATTCTAAGAATCTTTGTTTTTTTAAAGCCGTTACTAAATTTTTTGGGATCACGTTTAGATACAGTAATGGATTTTGATATAGTTTAATCAAATTTATTCCCAATTTTAAGCAAAATTATTATATGATAAGTCTTCCTTTTTTGTCATCCAATATGGGATTTTTCGTTTTTCCAGAAAATTAGATTCTGTATCAATTTGCATATTTTTCACATTCATACAACTAGTATAAATTCCCAGTTGCCCAATATAAATTTAAATCATCTCCGTTGGCTTGAAAATATTTTTTAAATTTCGTTTAATTTTTTTTTTATTGTATTTAATTTTATACGAAACTACTACGGTATATAATGGCTACAAAGGTGTGCTTGTATCTCAATGAGATCTTATTCCTGTCCCATGAGGCTGTAATATGATGACAAATAGTAAATATTATTAAACATATTTTGCATTTGCGACTTTATACTGTATAGCTTCATTATTTTTTTGGTCTTCCTTTTCCCTTTATATCACCTGTTCCCTTCGTCACATAGAATGTCATGCTATTATAAAAGCTCAATCTCTTGACAATATCTCAAACTTTCATCATTTTTCTTACCCATCTGTCCCTTTTACAAGCACGCCCCGGTGTGTTTTTTGTCCCCGGCATCCCTTAATGCCCTCTGGATATTAGTACATATATGTCACGTTGCTATATTAATTCCTTATGTTTCATGTTCGTATATCTCGAATCATGAAACATGTCGCTATTGCGACAAACCGGAAGAAGCTGCACAATGCTCAGCATTCCCAGCATCATCCATCCGAGATTCACTCTTCGGGATGCGACCTTATAAAAGCATATCCACATTTTTTGTCCAAACTCAGGCATAATGGCTGTTCAAAGTCGTGCAACATGCCACTTTAATTATCGCACGAGAAGTGGAACGTGCATAGTATATAACAATGTCTGCAGAATTGCTGCAATCGCATGACTAGACGAATTCTCGTTTTCCGATTGCGGATCTTTCGATTTTCACGATCTTTGACTCGGCGCGCTTCAAATAATTAAACCAGCCATTGCGTGTCGACACCACTAAACTACAAACGAGTAAATTTGGACCACTCATATTGAAATTCAAGGTCCATGTATTCCACGAGATAACCGAACCGCCCAGGTCTATAAATCAGTCTACGAAATTCAAATTCGGCAACCCTCATTACGTATTCTTCTTGTACCGGTATAACGCTTTCAATTTGACGGTAAAAATTAACATAATGACATCCAATACCTGTTCCATATAAAACATCCCCAAGGTCATGACCCTTTTTTATACACCCATATTGTGTAAGATGATATCAATCTTTCTGAAGTTGAATGTTAAACGTATAAAGAGGATATGTCCGTAATAAATTGGATTTCGCTCCGAATTTATAAAAAAAAATCCATTTAGCTTCGCCAATGCTTTATAAATCCACGTATCCTTTTATTCGTTCCTATTGACGGCGTAAATTAGAATAAACTTTTTTTTACAAAGGACATTACAATGTTCGTATAAACGTGTTATTCTTCGGGCTCTGAGCTATTCGGGCGATTAATCGAGTATTTATGTATGAATGCCAATTTTGTAGCATATGAAAGAAAATATACAGCAAGTAGCACAAGGATTTAATGCTTGATTTTTATCATGAGATCGTGTATCTTGAAAAAAATGATGATATTTGCGTGAGGATCGCGCTGTTTTGCAATATTTATATGCTGCGTGCGTGATGTTGCAATTTAAAGAGCGATGACTCCGAGCGGTATTAATTATAAATGGATCAATGATTTTTTTTTTAAATCAAAATATGTATATATTTGCTATTATTTTCGACTTACACCTTCTTACTTACGTCTTAGTCTGGATCTGATTTTGGAAGCCAGGCAACCTGCTGCTGAAAATGCACTCTTAGCCTACATTCTCCTTGGAGGTATCGTCATCAGATATTTAAATGCTAGTTCGAGTTGATGACAGCGTGTTCCCCCATTTTCGTATAATACCATCAATGTGACTGATAAAATTCCTATCTGCTGAGACACGGACTAAAACTCGCAAAATTCCCGATTTCCCGACAAATTATTTATTTCCGTCGCTGCAGATGAATACTTATATACTATAATACTTTGATGTGATTCGTAATTATATTACGCGGGAATACAAAAATTCTGAACCCCGTATCTATTATATTTCATATCGATATTCCCATTATTAGGGTCGAGGTGTAGTAAATACATCACCGGTAGGGAAAGGTTAATATAACAATTTGAAAAACATATATGTCCTGTATATGTATGTATACATAGATTAGTCATGAAAAATCACGAGCTTTCAACGAAAATATTCTACAAGTCCATTTTTAGCCTCATCGTTTGTGTTGTAATTTTTCCCATAAAAATAATGCTGCACAGATCTAAAAGTACGGAGCGATGCCTGGAGAATAAGAAGGATGTCGAATTGTCTTCCATTCAAGGCTGTTTATTTTTTCCCGCGTTATTTTCGCCGTATGGGGGCGAGCATTATCATGCTGTAAAAACATTTGTCTTCGATGCCCGAGAAAGGGTCGTTTTTTTTGTATTTCCGGCACTAAACACAATAAAACGAATGTTCCACAAATTTCACAATAAAGCATTGCATTTATTGTTGGTCCAGGTTTAATTTTTTCAAAATAAATGATATCCTAGCAGTCTCACCAAACAGACAAAATATTTTTTTTCTTATCAGGTTGGAATTCGGGGTCGTTTTTGCTACCTGATCTTTCGATAGCAATTGATTTTTGCATCCATAATTAGACTAAAGAACTCATTCTCATTTCCAGTTATTAAGTCACCTAAAAACGGCATTTTGGATTCCATTTTTAGAAGTTTTTCGCATGCGTTAATGCAATCGCCCAGATTCCCTTCGCTTAGCTCGTGCGGCACCCTTCTTCCTTGTCTCCACACCTTCCAGATTTTTTTGAGCACTCGACCACGAGTATTCGAGATTGACCAATATTTTTTCAATAGTTGCTGTTGGATTACTTTCTTTGGATCTTTCGTTGGATTACTTTCTCTTTGTGCAAGTGGATGGTATAGTGATATTTCTTATGTTATTTGCACAAAGAAATGTTTTCCTGACATAAACATTTATCGAACATAAACAAGCTATTCGGAAGTTTTTTTTTTTCAAATATTTACATACTTTAAATGATGAGCAAACAAATATCTGGATATAGATAGGCATTGTTTATGCTTCGCTTTGGTCAACATTCCTCGAGATTGCTCGCCTTTATTATATTTAGCTTCTAGTAATACAAATATTATGAATCTATAAAAAAAAATTATTGTGAATTTGAATGCGTGTAGTTTGAATCCGCAAGTAAGTGGGTTGTTTGTGCTTACTTAAGTGTTTCATTCTTGCCATACTTGATATTAAGGCGCTTCCACGAAACCATGCCGGGCTACAAACTACTTATTCAACAACTCTGAAGTGTATAATCAACTGAATAACCGTAATCTGAATAACGCCGTTCAGTTATTCGAGATATGTAATTGAGAAAGTTTTTGCTGAAATTCGCAACGCTCTTTTTTGAGTGCGGAATTCCTCGAGATGATTCATGGAAGCCGAGATGACTATTGATTTTGCGCCACCTGTCTGTCTCGTAAATATCGTCAGACATGGACATGACCAAGACTACAAAGCATTAATTATCCCGAGACCGGAGCTGCTGATTGTATCTAATCCGGTCCATCGTAAATTCTATTTTATCTCCGTAGTGCGATATCTTATCTGCTGCATTCTCACGGCTACAACTAGAGCATTGTGCAATGCAGCCGATGAACCTTATGCGATTGTTGGCTTTCATGTGTGAGCGATTTTTGGTTGGCGTGATTGTACCATGTCGTGACAAAGAATGTTCAATCACCCCAATTGCAAAATTTGGAAACCACTTATGAGTACTGCGAGATCTTTAAAAGAATGGGCCGAAGCCCGCAATGGTAATTGAAAGATTTGCTGCTACCACAGTTGACCCAGTTTTGCCCACTTTTCTCTTATGAGGAAACTGATTGAGAAGCAAATTAACCTCAGTTAAATCATCGAAAAAATACACCAATTTGTCGAGCGTTTAAGAAAATTACCATATTACATGATGCATTTAGGAATACTGCATCCAATTTGCAATTATCCAACTAACACAAATTTATGCAAAATCAATATTTGATACAAAGCTCGCACGCAATAAAAAATAACAATATTGACAATAGTCTTGACATCGACATTTGATTGCTAAAATTATAGCTAAGGAAAATTCTGACCGATTTAAAAGCGTCTTGGACCTGGATGATGGCGTTTGATTTTCCTCTCCAATATAAAACCCCATCTCAATTTGTTGCAATCACAGGCAGTATACAACAGAATTGATATTGTTGCGATCCGATAATGAACGAACCCGCGAGAAGCCATCCGTTTCAGAGCTCACGCGTATGGCTGGACGCAGCCCGGATGCTCTATAATCCCCAATTTCATCGTATAGGGTATTTTTTGTATCTTTAGTGATCTAACGGAAGGCTATTGGACGCATTTCATACCGCCCAATATGATTGGTATTAATTTGGCGCTATTCATTGTTTGCGGTTTTTATACTTGCCAGCTCTCGGAATCGTGGGATTTAAAAGCAAACTTCATATATTTGCTGTCTTCTAGCGCCTTGCATTATGCTAATTTTGATCTGAGAATATTTTTCATCGTCGCTCAAAGCTGCCTTCCGATCACCATAAACCGAGTTTCTCTTCGCATAATTCGATCATACGTCTACGTCAGCCACCAGGATTATTATAATTTCAATTTTTATCCTATTCCGATTTTTCTTTATGAATGCATTCATTTTCTGAGCCATTTTGATTTCGCTCGAATAGCTAAAATACAGCGCTGGAATCAAAGACGCAAGTTATATTACAGCTGCTTATAGTTACAACATTTTTGTGCTTATCTGAACCGGAATATTTCTACCCCTTGTGAGAAATTTCAATCTAATTATATTTTCTTGGGTTGTATAAATAGAAGTTTAGGTGAGACTTTCAGGGATCGCTACAAAATAATCTAATAGCTTTTGATATTACTTTAAAAAATCCAATTTATATCCGCTCTTCTATCATCCCTTATCTTGATGAGCTATAAAGTTTGCACAGCAAAAAAATAAACTCAAACGTATCATAGGTATTTTTTGCACTATCAAAGGCATAATTTATTGATTAAATCTTTACAAACGATTTGTCGGCTGGGGTCGTATTACAATATCGCCTGATCTTTTGATTTTGCTCATCATGTTACCTGACATATCAATCACCTGTCATGGCTTAATATGCTCATTCATTTCCTTGCTATATCTGATGAAGAACAACAAGTCACTTTGAGCTCAACAAAAGCAAAGTCTTTTGAGATGCTTGTAAAATAGTTTTTAGTCATTTATCAGAGATGTGCTATTTTGTAACTTGCAATAATTTTGAAACGCATCTTATTTGGATTGTTTCAATTAATTCACATAAATACAAGTAATTCGCTGATGGATAACTCGGAAGAATCCAAAAAACAAAAAGAAGTTGTTCAGGTGGTGATGATTCTATAAAAATTTACTACTTTTTAAAATTCTATATGTAAACTGGCCTTAATCTTTTGGCTGTATCAATGGACTAATATCGATCTTTGTTTGCAGTTCTCGTTAGTTTCATAATGGACGATATATCGTTGCATCCAAAGGGTTGAGATGGGCCGGATTAATCAATCAATATTGGTCTTAATTAGGATATTTTTAAAATTTTACACCTATATAACTCGGTGTGTATGAGCAGTAGAAACTAGTCAATTAATGGCATAAATATAAGAAAAATAGTCTGCTATATTTCTTGATTGGGTAGAAACTCCGTAATACGAAATCCACTAGGGAATGTTGTTCATAAAGCCATTTGAAAGTCACGAAAAGGTTGTATTAGTCTCCCTTTATTCCGATAAACCTTTTTCAGAATACAAGTTGGAGGTCAAATGCCTTCAATGTTGACCCTACTGCATGGTAAATGTTTGGATTATATCTATAGTTCCTGCTTCTGCAGATCACCATGTGTTTTGATAATGAAGATGTATATAATAAAGCACAAATTCTGGATTAATTGGCAGGAAGCCTAAAACATGTCAGGCGGAGTTAACAGTAAAAAGGGTCGATTTGTATAATAGAGAGCTGCAGAAGGCGAATATTTAGCTGTAATGAATCGTAACAGGCAGATGCTTTTTTCAGGAAGCAATGTCTTCCAGATTTGAGAATCGATATCCATCGTAAATATCAAAGTGCATTGTTATGCCATCCAGGCGGATTTCTATTGTATTGGGTTTCCATATGGCAAAACCGCGTGTAAAACGGCTTAAAAAGCGCGCATACCGTTCTCGGTCGAATGTCATGTCTACGCCATCGATCCATGGGATACATGACATAGATATTACAAACAAGGCATGACAAAATTCACAATGGGCATACCAGATCTGCTCTAGGATCCATGAATAATTCATGCGCCATTTGTCCGCCAAGTCCGATGTGTCTGGGCACCACACATCCAATGTAATCGTTGCCTGCGATATTAACATGCCCCATAAAAATATATCGTCACGCCTTTCTGCAGTCTGGTACTATTGCTTACTAGGAATTATATAATGGTTTAACCGCGGGTTTGCTAATTAATGTGTGCAGATTTTTTACTCACGCTACAGTCAAGGTAACGTAGTATGCCGAACCATTCACCATTGTCCATGAGCGGAAATCGTTTTAGAATCCATAATATTGTGCCAATGAGTCATCTCGAAGAACGAATCTGCATAATAATTCTCATTGCTCAACCGTCTGTGGGTTTTGTTGACCGACTTGAGTGAATGGACTGTGAAGCACTGGCTGGAATCTAACGGCACCTCCCAACGTCTCAATCGAAACGCGGAGAAGCTCTTCGTTAAATATCGAATCTGACATTTCAATCAACTCCTTCGGAAATAATTCACAGGCCAAAGGCTTCGCATTGACACTATTTGATGAATGTACGCGCGCTGAGAACCTACAACAATTGGCAATGAAAATCATAGATTAATTTTCCCAAAGCACGCGGCGATAATAATGCTCGCTAAGTCACGTTCTTCGGTCAAATGAAAAGCATTATATGTGTTTTCTTAACACGGAAGACGTCGAATACCGGAAATGCATAAAAGATTCAATGTGAATAGTCGAACAAACGTGACGTTTGATGCATACTTTCACGACGTAGGAAAAAGTATCGAGTATAACAAATACCGTGTTGTGTAGCATTCGACGAGACGTTTCGAAATTGTTCTCGTAAATTACCACAAGGATATAACACGGCAAAGCCATCAAAGTGATCGATTGACCTTTGCCCTATATAATTGAAATGTTTTCCTCAAAGACAATCTCAAATTTTCTTTCATTAACGAAGATGTTTACCGTCGCTTTCCATCGCTCTGCACACAATCAATATCGTGCTTACAAGAGGAATCGAATGAAAGAAAACTTTTAAACTCCCACATTTATTTACCAACAATTACCCCAATTAATCAACATTACAGATGATCAATATCAAGAATAAGAGTTCGTCATTAGATAATCCATTTTAAATGGAAGTGGATTTAATTTGCCATTATTTCGTTTTGCTGACTGAATAAAACAGAGTTTTCGGCTTATATGATTTTTATAAGAACTCTTCTTAACACATTACGCTATACCATTGTCTTTCGCCTGATGCGAGACATATTTGCTAAAATTTACAATATTAGAAAAAAAATGCTAATAAAAAAATATATAATTTATAGAATATAATGATCATATCTATGTCATTATGCAGAGTCATAACGAGGGTATAAAGCGCCCGTGGCATGTATCTAACTTGCGCCCCTCCCCTAAATGAGGTTGGAAAACGCCGCAAAAATCCCTAAATGAGGTTAGAATCGCCGCAAGGTCTCTGTGTCCAACCGGTCCGCTTTTCAGACCGCTAACATGACGAATGAACGCCTCGCAAATGAGAACTAAACATGACTACAGAATTATTACGAACTCTCATTCCAAAACAATGCTATCCGAATAAGACTGACCGGGCTTAAATTTTATAATCGATCGAAAATATTGTTGTCTTTATTTTATTGCGAGCTTATGTTGGCTGGGTCGGCCCAATTTTAAGTATAAACGAAAAAAAGACGGATCAGAAAACTTAGTATATACTATTAGGGTGTCCCATAAGTTTCATTCGTTTTCATATTCAAGAAAAAAATAAACAATAATTTGTATTACATCAAAATTTATTGAATAATATATGATCCATTCTGTTCTATTACCTTTCTTCATCTCTCCGAAAGCCTCATAAAGCCTTCTTGCCAAAAATTTCCCAGGTTTGTTAGCAAAATATTGATCAAGGTACATTTTTATATCATTTTTTTAATTAATTTTTTTACCATGTAAAGAATTTTTCAATGAAAGAAAGAAATAATAATCTGAAGGGGCAATGTCCGGAGAGTATGGAGGATGAGGCAAAACATCCCAGTCAAATGATAATAATTTATTTCTGACGAGCAAAGACACATGAGGCCTGGCGTTATCGTGATGAAAAACAACGCCTTGTCTGTTCGCTAATTCTGGCCGTTTTCTGGCAATTGCATCCTTTAAATTGTCTAGTTGGAAACAATATTTTGTTGAATTGATCGTTTCACCTTGCTGAAGTAGCTCATAATAAACTACCCCCTTCCTGTCCCACCAAATGCATAGCAAAACTATTTTTGGATGTAGGCCAGGTTTAGCTACAGTTAAAACTTATGTACCCTTGGTCCAAGTCCGTTTACGTTGGATATTATCATAGAGTATCCAACTTTCATCTCCAGTGATAAGTCTCTTCAAAAAAGGTTGGCTATTATGTCGTTGGAGAAGAAGATCGCATGTTGAAATACGCTGAAGTTTATTTAGTAATATAAAAACGGACAGAGTCAATCAGTGTTGATTCATGTAAAGTAGAATGATCAAGTAAAATAAAAACCGTGTGCAAGTCTCTATTCACTCTATTGGGTCGGTATTCTGCGTTTTGCGCCCCAAGCCCAGTTGCACCCGTGGCGGGTGCCTGCTTTTCCACCCCCTTGTTACGGCCCTGTCATTATGTTATAATGGCTCATTAGCCGTACGTCTTTACGCACCTGTGCGTCTATGAATAAGAACCGAATCTAAATGACTTAGTCAAATTATCGTATTGGCATCTGTTACTAGAAATTGAAACATTTATCGCGTTAGACGCTTTCTTTTAAACCAGTGGTTCTTGACCGGGGATGCGCGCCCCCCAGGGGTCCGGAAAGGTATTCCCGGGGGTGCGAGAGACACCTCCAACAATATAAAATATATAAAAATTAAAGCGAGAAATCGCTTAAATGCAAGCGATGACTTACTTTTCTAAATTAAAAAATCGAACAACATTTTTCAATGGGGGCCTATTTTCAGATTCAAAGGGGTGCGGATCAATTAAATGTTTAAAAACGACCTGTTTTAAACCAATGAATCACATGGCTAAACACGCACAGGTGCGTCCATCGATAGTACCCCAAAAACGCACATGTGCATAACCCGACGGGAATGTGTTAAGGTCACTCATTGCTGTCGCGGTTAATCTTGCATGTATTTGAATATAACTGAATAAATTTGATGATGCATCAATATCAGCATTGAGGATCGTTTGAGGGTCAGTCTTGAACACTATCCCTCATTCTAATGAAAATGACATCATTTTACTTTGAATATTTCAATAATATCGATCATTCATCATTCAAAATCGTTTGTAGTTTTTCATCTCTGCTGGAAACACAATCTACAGCTGTGACGATATACTCTGCGAGTGTCGAAATACATTGAACGGCGGCATTAATTGACGTTATTCGATATTTTAAAGCCAATTGGATGATTGAAATAAGTTCATGTAGTAATCATCGTCTAGAATGTGATGCCTCTGACCTTTATGGTTGTAGGCCGTCAGTGGCTGACATCACGTACAGGTTTAATTTGGTAGGGTATCTGCAGAGGAAATGCCACACCTCTTTCCCTCCATAGTTATTAGGGTCGGCGTTGTATTTAGCTGACAGTTCTGGGAAGCCATTACTCATGCGGCTCGTGTGGCAGCCTGTCTGCTCTCCCCCGTTCGACCTCATACCTTCGGATCCTTTAATAAACAACTGTCACTCCCTTGCTGGAGACTGAATAGTTTTATTAGTCACTTTCTCCGCAAATACCCTTCCTAATTGATTCGAACTAACCTTGCCCAAGATTCGGGGTTCAGCTGATTAATAGGCTCCCTCGTAATTACGAACGAGTCCATTACCGTTGCGTAGGTGTCAAGGCCGATTGGGCCACAATTAAAGGCCCAGAATAAATTAGAATAGTTTAACTGTCAACAATGCTGCTCTGGGTTCTTTTATTGCTTTTTACGATTCGAATCGAGGTCAGCTTTTACCGCTTCCCCCATTGCACAGTACATCCACATTGTGATACATCACCTGCATCTCACCTCACCGATTTAATGTAACGGTAGAAGAGCGATGCTTATATGCTGCAGTAGCCACCCAGCGCAGTTTCTCCTCCTCCTTTATCTCATAACCTGCACTTTTATTTTTACTTCCTCTCCCGTTACTGCTCGCTGAACTTTCTTCCTATTGAGCATTTCTTCTTACATACTGTCAACATTCCCCTGATAGTGGAACTCGCCGGCTTCTATAATTTCATTACCCTGCATGCACTCTCTTGTTACCTGATCTTTGAAAACATCTTAATGATGGAATTTGACTCTTGGAAGATTCAAATGGCGTGCACCATCAGCATCGTACGTTTTATTCAATCAATTTAACCTTCAAGCGAGAAAGGATATATTTCTCATTTCAAAACAAAATTTATTCCATCATCTCCAGACTAACTCAATTTCATACGCAAATTATACGAGAAAGTTGATACTTAAATACAACCTTTTTTATTAAACTTTTTTTTCTGTGTTTATATTCAAATTGCTTTTTGAAATGATTTAATTATGCTACGAAAAGCTCCCACGTCAACAGCTTGGATATCAATTTCATATCATCCCTTAATAAAGCCTTTATGAATTATCTTCATAAAGTATTTACCACAATATCAACGATGGATTTGTTTGTTTTGTGGTTCTTAATTAGATCATAAACCATTAAATTGGCTTATATTAGATCACGCACAGAAGATGGTCAATATAAATGGATGGTCTTTATTTAATATCTTTATTATCTGCGGTGAAAGAGATCTCAAATGCGAATCCGTTGGGGGGTTGACGCGAAGACCATGTCTTTCGGCGGCCAAGACTATTGGTCGACTGTTCCGTTCTCTTCCTTGCGTGTCCGCATCCCAACACGGCGCACGCGCAGAAAAATCGCTTCTATCGTTCTATATTATATATGTGTCGAATGTTGTACTTGATTGAAGGCTTTTATTAGGTCAAAATTACAGTTGAACAGAGTGCTTATATCCAAAAATGGCATTATATTTGATGATGCATTATATTTAAATTTTATAATTGAATGGCGTTTGTAAAATGTTCCACATTGGTTACTTTGATTCACATCACGTGCACTGGTTGTATCATTATGCAAGTAGCGTCCGATTTTAAAAATAGCGCGATTTAATCGCCATGCAATTAAAAACGCTTTGATTACCGAACAATTATTTTTTTTTGTAATAACGCTTTGAAATTCCAAAAATTTGCATGAATAAATTTGTATGAAATTATGCTTGACACCTCCGCGGCGCATTATGTATGATTATTGTAATCATTCAAAGACAATGCGACCATATTCCTTATGTAACATAACCTTCGGGGAGTTAGAAAACATTTAAATGTGAAATTTTCGCGCAATATTAAATTTTATGTAATTGAATTGAGTATGCTAATAGAAGGAAACCGGCGATGAATAATAAATGGTTATGGTTAGCTAGCACGCTGTTTTGTTTCCATTTTGCGTATATGAGCCTAAATTATCATACGGCAACCTTGATCCGTTCTCATATTGCTGTTTGTGGTTTCCAGGTCATCACTACAATAAGTCATCATCATCGTCGATGTTATCCAACAATATACTCTAATAGGCCCTCTCCACTAAATGAAATTGATTTTTATTTCAAAAATCAATTAATAATTTTGTAACTCTTTATGTAACGATGGGTTTCGTTAAAAATCATTTACATAAATTTCTCAATCTCGATAACCAGTTGATTCGGTTTAATGAGTTGTGGGCTTTGGATTTGAACATCAAAGCGAAATTGGCGCCGCTTGTGTTGACAATGCCGCACGATATATGACCCAATCGTCACAATTACCGCAATTTAAAAAATCGTTGGCCGAGACTAATCTGGCACTAAGCCATACACGCTGTAGTGGAAATACCTAATCTAAATAATAGGCACATTACCAAAATTAAGACATGAAATATGTCTAAATTGCGGATCAATGAATTTGTCAATTAGATTGGGGCTTTTAGCGAGGGGGTATCAACAAATGTGACCCACTTTAAAGCACAACACTTTGATTAAAATAATAACGCTTGGCAATTGGATTCTTGTAATAATTTACGCTCTTTACTGCAAATCTACAAATAGAAGAATTTCAAGAGGACACCTCTGAAGACGTTCTGAAGCAAACGGAATATGAGCTTAGTATTTCTAAAAATAAATGCTTTTAGTATTTAATCCAGGGGTGACTTTTCTGACCTTTTACACAATTTAATATTTGAGTCTTATAAAATTATGTGATGTGCTGATGATGAAAAATTTCGCGAAATATGGTTCAAACAGCTAGAAAAAGACTTATGGGTTTTAACTCAACACTTTAAATTTGTAAATATATTTTTTCATTTAAAAATGGATTTATATACAGGACAAATTCTTGTATATTTGTTAAACCACGTCTACTGAACCCTTAGCTACTTTGTATCGAAAGTAGATGATGCTTATTTAAAAATAATTAATGCAAACTACTTGTAGACGAAAAATCAGCTTTGTAGATTTTAATTTAATGCCGGTATATGCAATTATTTAGTATTTATAATGGCGCTAACATTGAAAGCTTGCTAAAAAAATTAGCTTTTATAGAAAGGGGTGCAAACTTTCGGTCATCGCCTTCCATATTACAATAGACCCGCGGTAATCCGGGGCCCCAGTCTAATCCGATGCCCCTTATAGTCCGACATATTGTGTCCGACAAAGGTGGATAAAGCTTTGTATATATGATTTCTTCAGGAAAGAAACAAGCATACACCTATTTCTGAGCCCATATTTTCCATGAAAACAAAGTTGTTTTACAATGAGCTAATAAAAAAGAAGACCGTAACTAGCAAGGGTAAGCAAAAAGTTCCGGATTACCAGAAGTCAGGGGCAGTACTCTATAGTCCGACAAATTGAACAATCGAACACCACTTTGCAAAACGTTTGTCGTATTAGCGCGGATCTGCTGTATTATCTTCCGCCAAGCGTGCGTTACCAAATTATCCCACCAGCGCAATCTTGGTCTTATTACTACCTCCTGAACATTTGTGGAAAATTTTTACTGAATTTAAGCCATCCATACAATCGATTTTATATATAAGATCTACTCTAAGTTAATTGTACTATACCTATGTTATTTGAGAAAGTGCAAACAATAAGTTGGCAAAGTTTTATTGCAATCGGATAAACGGTATGGAAGCGCATTAAATACGGACAAACAAACATTGATTTTTATATATTACACTATGCTTATGTTACCCGCAGAATCTTTAGCAATAAGTAGACGAAGTTTTATCGCAATCCGATGAACGGTATGGCAGCGCATTTCGAACGAACAAAACCCACAAAAATATTTATATATTATATATGTCATTTATAGCGCTGGCTTGTGTAAGTCTTCATTTCCGTTACTATATTTATTCAAAGTCATTTAAATTTTCCTTATAGTTGCAAGAAATGCAGTAGTTCAGACTGAAATAGTCGGGATTACGATGATTATGTGTAGCATTATTTTATTTACTTCATTGCTTATTTCTTTGATTTTGACGTTTATCCAGAAAATATGTGCGATTTTAGTTGGCATTCGAAATATAAATATGTACATACATAGCTAAGGATCATATGCTGATCGTGTTCTTGTTAACTATGTTTATCTGTTATTGTTAACTATAATACAAAAACTTATTAACTGTGTCAATAGTGCATCTATCAGTGGTTATCTGGGGTGCAAAATTCATTTGTGGTTTGTTTTGCACAGTTTTGCTGTCAATATACACTAGATTTAAGCGTATCTATAGACTATGATTTTGAATAAAAAATGAGGTTCATGATAATGAAATTGAATGCTTCTTGCCTCTGTTTGGAATGCAATTCGAATGTTCAATATAAAAATATATTTTTGGAATGAAAATAAATAAATAATTATATCCAAGCAGCCATGATCCGTCCATTTGTATATTCACCAACGCAAGGTGAAATGATTCAGTGAATCTATTTATTTTATCTGAATCTATGAAGGAAGTGCGAAAAAAATTACGCTGATGGATGCTATACAAATTATTTGAAAACATCATAGGCTGATTAATATATCGGCATTATAGCGTGGAGCGATATATCGTCTGTTGGTATTCTGAGAATTATTTTCGCCGTTATTTTTTTCGCCCGATAAAACGGCCATAAAATAATTCAATGCGGCCATAAACCACGTCTGCATGTTACGGCATTAAATGGAGGCATATTTATCACACTGTCACTGCGTATTGTTGGCGTTTTCCGTGGCGTATAAAACCGCAATGAAGACTGAAAAAAAAAATTCAGACGCTGATGGATTAACGGACAGACCAACGAGAGCATCAAAACAGAGCTGCTTAGAATGTATATTTTAGAAGCATGTGTCGTATAAAAATATCCCTCGCAATAACGTAGGATTTGGCAGCGGAGAGTGTGAAATACAATAAAGAAAACAAGAGGAGAAAATAGCTGTCGGTTGTCTCCTCCGAGTGGCTTATTCTTTTTCGAAACTTCTTTCTCTGGCCGTGTGCTTTGTGACATAACTTAACCGGTCCGCCTACCCAAAAAACTGGTCGTCCAGCATCGGCCAGCTATTACGCCGTCTGGTGATCTTTTTGGTACACGCGATGGTTATTTGTGGACAATGCACCGCCACCAGGCTATTTCCAGAGACGCCGGCAGGAGCCAAAAGTTGATTTATTGGACACATTCCTCGAGCACGCCGTATCAACTCCGAGAGCACTCTCTCATATGGCCGCGTCTTCCACGTCTCGTAAATCAATTGGAGATGCTCAGCATCCATTTCAACGGACGATTAACTTCTTTGTTTGCCCACGCGGCCAAATGTCCGTCGATTCCTCGCGAATATGGGCCAATTTCCTCGCAGTGATCTCCATTTAATTGCACGTCGACCATATGAGGTGCTCTCGTACAGTTTTCCATATTCGGTCGTCGGATTCGCACGCTTAATTAAGCAATTTATAAATTATGGGAAGCGATCGCCTTTCTAATTTATTGGTCAATAAAAGAAACGTTAACAAAAGGCTGCAATCATAAAAGCAAGTTTAGCATTTGAGAGAGCCATTTAACGATTGAACCAGTCCATCGATTTGGTTCTGTCATTAATTTCAACTATCAAAAGAAATAATAAAATATGCCTTTCGCTTGATTTGCTTATAGGCAACATACGCTTTGATTTGTTACCGTTTATTTTACCGTACAACTAAACCTCATAACCTTTCGTAGTCAATTTGTGATATATTGGTGCTCAATAAAAAAAGCATGCTATTATTTCTTATTACTAAAATACGGATGAATACATGAACAAATTTAAAAAACAATTTTCAAGGATTTTAGGAGATCATATAATATAGTGTTTAATAGGAGCGAGAGGACCCCGAGCCGTAGAACCTCTGGGTTGTGCCTCATCGTGGGCGTATATTCACTATATGATCGAAGAGGTTCCGAAAAGTAGGAAGAAAATACTAGTCGTGTCGTCTAAGTCGTTATTTGACGCTGAGTGAGACCTCGGCTGCGAGACTAATGGGGAGCCATCGGAAAGAATACGTCTTTCCATGATCAATACTCACGTAACAATAATCATTACCGCGGATGTTTTTTTAGCATAACAACAAAGAAAACAACCTTGTTTACAATTAGATAAATCTTATACAAAATGTATATCAGCAAAATATTCATTCAGTATATTTTTGTGTTTCCGTGAGAACTTTCCGATTTGCATAGATTGCTCTGTTGTCAAAATACTGATATCCATAAAAAAAAATCGGATGGTTTACACGCATGTATACAATGGATCATTTATCTACAAATCTGTCCGCACGTCGTTATTTCCGTATATAATACATCGAACATCTGAGTATCGTCTTCTCTCGCTCGCAAATAATTTCGGTCGTATATTCCATAATATTCAAATGGTGCTATTTTAAGCCTGCCCGTTTAGCATGTCTTTTGGGACATCTTAATAAAGTCCCATTTCGCTATCCCCCGCTCTCCAGATACGACCATGTCTGCCCAATTATTTTTAAAATTTAATATACAATATGTTTAATACAATTTGCTATGGGATATCATGGGATGTATTTATTTTAAATGACAAAAAATTCCACGAAACTCTTGCGAAATTGCGACCTCGTTACGCTGTCAGCGACAGTAAGGTCGAAGGTGAAAATTCGAATGAAAAACTTTATAAAGCAAACTGTATAATAACGAATTTATGGGCCTTTCCAGCAGAACAAAGAAGAAATGAAAACCGTGACCTTTCGTAACTTTGTTTACCCGCCACTACATTGTTAAATTGAATCTCACTCTGCAACGCTCAGATATTAAAGAACCATTTTTATTGTCGTTATATATCCACTTTTTTTGTTGTTGTGAATATTTTCCGTGGAGTTTGACCGTCTTAAGTGGTCCATGTCGAGAATGTGACATCAGGAAACATCTGCGAATTGCACAACATGTGGCCATTATGTTTCATTTCGCACTGCCACTCATACATTCCGATTCGAATTTATTTTCGGTGTTATTTCGATGATTTCATAACGACCATTGAACACTGTTCCAATTTTGCATTATGCAATAAATTCAAAATAATTACATACATCTCAATAATGACATATGTTTTTCTTTGTTATAGGTAAGAAATATTGCTTACAACCATCGAATCCGTGCGAAACTCCAAATCTCCAAATTGGCCATTCAGGTAATGTGCTGTTTTTAAATATTGTATTTTATACCAAGCCAAATAAAATTAAACATAGCGGCAATAAATCAAACATTAGCGAAATTAATTGCACATTCACTTCACTACAGATGTTGCATTGCATTGCATTGGTTAACGTCATCATTACAAATCATGTCAAATCTATTCATGGGCAATGTGGTCGATCAGCGACCACAAACATGTTAAAATATAATATGACCATTGTTAGATGACAATAGCAGGCATTGCACACTGTAATTCGATGAAAGAATGATCTGAAGATCTCCAAGAGTTATTCACCCTATGATGCATCGACTAACTAGATTGGGAGATCATTAATGTTCGATCCTGGTCTGTTCTGGGTTACCCCGGACTAGTTCGCGCTACGCGCAGAGTTTCCAGGCGCCCACCCCTTTTGCTCCGCGCCCTTCAGAAGAGGCGAGGTTTCTGTAGGAAAATCAGCTTCAGACTATTGCACCCAAGGGTGCGGCGGAGGAGGAAAGACAAAGGTTAAAGCTAAATTCAAAGGAATACTACCGCGAGTTCATTGCCACCACAAGTCCAAACTCAGATTGAAGGAAGCTGCAGCAGATGACGGACTGCACCTTCCCCATGGTACTAGTATCGGTTGGGTCATTTGTAATACCTAGCCACGGAGACGAGTTGCCGTTCGAACAGCATAACATCGTTCTCCCCTGTATACTTGAAAGAAATTACCGAATGTTGTGTGCTATCGACAGTGTCTATTTATTTATGTACACGCTTCATACACGCTGCGACGGTCCTGACAGATACATGGATTTGTATGCCGATAAGTGACGGACAAGCAAATATAGCATCTAAGATTATGATGATTTTAAATCAGCTCACTACTCAAAGTGTTAACCCTGGACAGCCCACACGGAGACGCTCAATATCGAATCGCCTGGAGAAAATATTAGGGTGTCCCATAAGTTTTTTTCGTTTTCGTATTAAGAAAAAAATAAACATCTCAGTCCAATAATAAAAAAATATTTCTGACGAGCAAAGACATATGAGGCCTGGCGTTATCGTGATGAAAAACAACGCCTCGTCTGTTCGCTAATTCTGGCGTTTTCTGGCAATGGCATCCTTTAGATTGTCTAATTGGAAACAATATTTTGTTGAATTGATCGTTTCACCTTGCTGAAGAAGCTCATAATAAACTACCCCCTTCCAATCCCACCAAATGCATAGCAAAACTTTTTTTGGATGTAGGCCAGCTTCAGCTACAGTTAAAACTTATGTACCCTTGGTCCGAAACCGTTTACGTTGGATATTCACATAGAGTATCCAACTTTCATCTCCAGTTACAAGTCTCTTCAAAAAAGGTTGGCTATTATGTCGTTGGAGAAGAAGATCGCATGTTGAAATACGCTGAAGTTTATTTGAGTCAGTCAATTCATGAAGAAGCCACACATCTGAACGATTGATGTAGCCCAATTTTGTCAGATGATTATGGACGGATGTTCGATAGACACTTATGGGACAACCTAATATAACGTCGATGTTCTTATATTTACGTTCTTGTATGGCCTTTATTGTGCACGGATAGAGATCTCAGCTGCGAGATTACAAGCGCAAATCATACGTCTTCCTGTGGTCAAGGTTATCAGCTAAAATATTTCGTTTTCTTTCTTGCACATTCGAATTCGTATTTAAAACTATCTAAATTTCTTATTGAATAGGATGCGAAAACGCTTTTTGATACATTCACTAGGGTGGCTCGCTGAGTGAGCGTTCACTAAGTAAAACTCGAATATCATGCTGCTTGTATGTAACACACGAGGAAGAGGATGTATAATACGGGTATTACAAATAATTTAGAAATTAAAGTGTCGAATGAAGCTTTGTCGAAATGCTAGGCAACGATCTCAATATAAAAAAAACATTCACATATGTTTATCTACCCCACACACCCTTATATTGTGAACACCGCTCCGTCTGTTTATTGAATAGACGAAGACAGGTGTTTGATGTCATCGTAAAAACTACGACCCTCCGTATGAATTTTGTGAGGGGGGACACAAAGGGCATTTCCATCCCGGCAAAGAACAATGTTTCCGATGGTACCTGGAATAAAATTGACCGATTGTCACAAAATCAATACTCTTCATGTCGATCACAAAAGAACGAACCTTCCAAATTCAATAGGCTGTCGCATATGGATGTTTTTGCGTCATGTTTTAATTATAGTCATTTCGAGCGATCTTTTTAGGGTTAACCTATTTACGATTTGAATTCTGAATGAGTTGTCTGGCATATGACATAATAACGGCACTAACTAATGACAGTGAATATCGCGTCCAAGAAGATTACGTCCGTTTCGGGCGCCAAAAGATATTTCTTGCATGCAAGTCAGCAAGCGCATCCATTACGATGACATTTGTCATCAAGTCCGACCTTTAATAAGCTTCCCAAATATTATCTTCTAAAAGTTCTGGTCCATTGCTTTTCGTCGTCAAAAACATGTTATGTAAGATTCACTGAAGCGAGAACCGTGAAAATGTTTTAAGTTAACACTAGAGTCTTCGAGTTACCGCTGACGTCAATGGAACAGTGTTTTTTTTGTATAAATATTTACATCACGAATTTGTAAGTGGATCGTTGAGAATTACTACTAGTTCTGTTTTACATAATTTTCTATTTCTGGAAATGTTGAAATCGATGAAACAAGGTCGCATTGTCGATGATATAATAGCCTTTATATGTTAGCGTTTGTTTGTAAACATCAGACTGCTCGTTTCATTAATACTTTTAACTGAGCCAAACATCTTACTTTCCGTCTTACACAACCTCTTTAAACTTTAAACATTGTAAAACTCGATTGAATGATGATTTGTTATTGCGGTCTTGATAAGATACGTCATCGTGATCGTGTCATATCCTTTATAAATAATATTAAAATTTACATGCAAAATTCTTGTGGTTATTGATATTATTCCCGTGGAAAAATATTTTTTAGCACATAAGGCGTTGTATACAACACTAAAGCACATTCAGATTAACAGACTTAATTTCAAATTAACTCTAAATTACATCTATGTTTGCACCATTTAATGCAAATAGACATAAGTACATAATAACGAATTTAGTCACGTATATTCCATAAATATGTAATGCGGTTTTAATATTTTGATAGACGAAATTATCCTCGTTTTCTTTGTGGTTTATAATGGTTCTTTTTAATTTATTCGTCCTCGGTCGTGTTAAATGTAAATGCTTTAAATATAAATAGCAAAAGTGAAATTTGTTGTTTGTGTGTTCACCCGTATGGTAGGATGATCGCGCATTTGCGAGCGAATTCCAGTGATTTAGAAAGAGCACTCTTGTGCGTTGAGCCCGGAGAGAGACAAAGACAAATAAAACGTAGCTCAAACATGGCAGACAGAGACGGAGACCTTCCAGCGTTCATCGCACGATTGTATAGATCGTTAACCCAAATTTATCGACGAATAATGATTTCGATTTTAAGTTTGCTATTTGTTTACGCAAGAATATTTTGTGCTATCGACAGTGTTTATTTATTTAATTGCTTCCTGTTCGTCGCTGCTTTTTGAATAAGTCTTTGTCCAATTAATCAATCTTTTGCGTATTGTTCGTGTAAAAAAATGTCGTGGTCTTGTATGCTATCAACAGTACTTATTTACAATTGACTCTGCCTCGAGCTGAAGATTGTCTTACGCTGATAGGAGCTGACAGAAAGTAATCGGTGTAAAGCGATTGTGGCATCAACGACTTCATCGATTTTAAATTTGCTCACTCCTCAAAGGGTTAATGGCGATCTTTTTTCTCCTTTCTGCGCGCAAGCGTATCGAAATTCGAATGTGCAGGGAAGAAAATCTTTCAACTGATAGCTTTGATCGCGGGAAGACGTATGGTTTGCGCTTGTAATCTCGCAGCTGAGATCTCTCTCCGTGCACAATAAAAGTCTTACAAGTACGTAAATACAAGAAAATCGATTTTACATTATCTTGTGGTAAAACAGACTTTATGCTGAATAGTTGAAATGATTGAATGTATCGATGATAATAGTCTTCAAATGAATTGTTGAATTGTCAAAACTGGTTTTGAAAGCATTGTCTTAACTTCTAGCGAATGAGATATCCATTATCTGCTGTTCGAAATGCTTCTCCTGCACTCGTGTCTTGCTCATAATGTGTATGTTATTACCCAATTTATTGATCAGAACTCGTCTCCCTGGGAAAACACTCTGATGCATTCTTCCCAATGGTTTTTTTTTGCAAATCACCGATGTGCATAAATCCATCCTCAATGACTCTAAAAAGATGTGCATAAATCCATCCTCAATGACTCTAAGAAGATGTGCAAAAATATACACACTCCAGCTTATTTTCCCTGCTTTTAGCATTGAGCTCTGTGCTTGTGTTCATCACATTCTAGCGCGCGTTCAGAATGAAAAAAAAACTCTTTGTATATAATTGACTTTCACGATCTACATCGCGTGTTGCATTATGAAAGCATTGCGCTCACAAAACATCGTATGATGAAGACAAATGCTCCCCTTGTATGCACAGATGTTGGCATTCCTTGGACGGGAGCCAGGGACGGATTCCTGCCGCTTTTGTGTGCAAAGTCGAGGTGAAAAAAGAGTGAAAACAGCCCGTGTATGTTCGCCGCGGGCGGTTATTTGCGGGGCCGTTGAACGTTTTCGGCGACCAAGTGCGCCATCCCGTATTTCGGGATTATATTATTTTAAGATGCCCGAATTGAAATATGTTTTGGTTCGCTTTTGGCATTGGCTGCCCTTTGTAGTGGAGTTACGTGCCATGACGTGCGCCGTTATTCCCCATCAAAAGTTCTGCGTTGAATACACGTGTCTAGTACGTATCAGAAACAGACGTAAATGTGGTGGAATGTCTGCTCGGATGAAAGTGAGGAAATTTCAAAGTGTCTAGAATCTAGATGATTCACGAAGGGAAACCCAAATGCTTGTTTAAACACAATCAAAGTCGATTCAACTTTTTTTCAAGCTCACGGTGGCTGCTGATGAAGTTTCAGCTAATTATATACATATTAATTCAAATGTTGTACTTGATCCCGTGTATCGTATCAGAAACTTTAATGTTAGATATAGCCTTTATATTTCATAAACTCATTAATTTAAGCAATGAATCAGATTTAGTACACGCATACATGCTAACTCGTTAACCGACGCTATTGTTTCCATCAAGCGATATCGATTAACGAACCAATATATCTAAAATCGATACAAAGTCTAAACTTATTAAATTAATATATACAATACAACAAGTGGCAACAGTTTAATATTAGAGGAATATTGCAAATTCGATTAGGGGTTGAATTTCCTCCATGCTTGGATTTGAATCATATGACTACATACTTGTAAATTTTTGGACATTCTCAATACAAATTTAGTATCAGTTTCTTATATCACGTTGTTATCAATCATACAATTTTATGATAACCCTATGTTATTTATTATACTTTTAACAAGGATCAGCTTAAGATCATTTTAATTAAAAACCAGTTTGATTTTTGGGTAGATTCATTATTTCTTGCAATTCTAAATACAGTTTCACTTATTCCATGCCCATAATTGGTCAATACCATTTTCTTATTTCAGAGTTTCTGACTCAATTGAACAGATTTACAAAGAGGAAAATGATTAATCGATAGTCTGTATTTAGCTGTAATTAAATTGGCTAGGATTTACTGTGTATCACAATTCAAATGAAGGATTAGTTAAACGCATCTCCTTCATAAATCGGACAACATGTACAACAGTTTAAATATAAGACAGATGAAACAAGAAATACTCAGCATAAAAGCTCATCTTTGTGCTCACATTTATTCAGAGGTCAAATCGTTTTTGAACCAAAATAAAAATACGAAACGAGTCTCAATTTCAATGCGCAATCCCAAAAAAAACCCGCGATTCCAGCTCAGAGTTTTTGTTCTCCCCTCCGGTAGATTCGCGCCCTGGTCCATAACATGTTTCTTCGTGCAACCCTTTGATTTGTCTTTGTCGATTCTTATATGACCCCCAGACTCTTTGTCTCGACATAATAAGAAATATAAATGATTTGTTTAGGGCCTGGACCATCTGTCGCATGATTCAGTATCGTATTTCAATAGAAAGTTCTACGGCATATGGCCCATACGATTTTTTTTTTGGCATTCTAATTGAATTCAAAGCATGCGAGATTTTGCCACATATAATCTGGAATCCATATGATAAGGCTGTAATGCTTTAATATTGCATGTCAAGCTTCAAAGTCGGACATATCAACTGATTCTCCAAATTGAGCCATGTGCATAAACAAGCGCAATTTCCATGTACATACAATCTTCGAGATTTTGATTTTGCGCTGATGCTGCCAAAATTATGGTGCCGTATTATACAAGCTTTGACACCTTTCAATCTACACTACTGACCCAGTGGCTGGAAAACTGAATGAACAGAAAAAGCACGAGATGAACAACCAGTAGACAAGAGTGAAGTGACAAAGGAAAATTTCCGCTTGGTAACCATCTAATAATATATCGCTTTGTATTATTTATACTCCAGAAAGTCTTTTTCAGTAAAATCAACAAGGTCGTTTAGAGTAGATCTCCTGAGGAAAACTACTCAGTCTTTACAGATTTCCCACATTCCCTATCGAGACGGTCACGAAAGCGCTCTTCAACACGTTCATCCAGGTGGCCCGTTGTGCGAGCGTTCTAAATGAAACTTGGAGGTTATGCTACAGTAGCGTGGGAGATTTGCCATCCCCACATATAGCGCTGTTAGCAGCCACATCTTATATCTCTCTTCAGATACAATGTGGTATTTTAACAGCGCCATCTCTTGTGGCCCTGTGGAGACATTGCACCTGCTTACCGACCGATCGCTTCTTGCGCATGCACCGTTGCCGGTTGGGTAACGACGCGCAGGAAGAAGGAGTCGGGGGTGTCGTCGGTCGGCCTTGGCTGCGGGAGGTTGTCCCTCCTGCAGCTAGACCTCTTGTGAAGAGAGTATTTCCATTCGACGCCCTTTGTATTCCCATCCATTCGACCGGCCACATCATAGCCCGATAGATGAACGGACCCGTGCAGTAGCGCGGCCATCCCGACGAGCACGTGGAGGCGGGGAGCCGCCCGGGAACTCTGCCCCCGAGAGCGCCCCCGCCTCAAACGTTACACTACTTAGTTACTTAGGGTGGCTCTTACAACCCTATAAGAGATCCCCGACCACCGATAACGCTTGCCGCCATTTTCGTCTGTCCTGGGTCTCTTCACTTCAATTTTCCAGGCCCAGACGTGTGGCGTCTTTTTTTGACTTGATCAGCCCAGCGTAGCCGAGGTTTTCCGATGGGTCTACTATCATTTGACCCCGAATTCAAAATGATTCAAGGGACTCTATTCGATGGTATCCGTACCCTATGGTCTGCCCACTGGAGACGGCGGGTTCTGACGAAGCTTGTTATTGAAGCCTCGCCATACATGTGCAAGACTTACCGATTTGACCTCATGACTTCGGAGTCAGAGGTTTCGTCCCGGATGAGTCCGAAAATTTTAACCCCTTCCTGTGAATGGATATTGAAGAATCCTTAGTCTCACAGTGGACTGTTTATGGCAGTGTTTCTCAACCGGTGCACCGCGAGCTTATTACAAGTGCACCGCGAAAAAATTGGTAAAAACGAAAAATTCTGCAAAATAGTGAAAACCGAAAAAGTCGTTGGCGAAATTATGAAAGTCAACGAAAAAGTTAATGTAATTTTGAATTAGCCAAATCAATTGCGCGTATGTTAATCGTTTAACGTAGACTATTCTACGCCTCGCAGCCGCAGAAGCAAGACGAAGATAACTGGGCCCCGGTATTCAGCTGAGAGTTCTCGCCTACGTTACAATGGATAAATTTATTACCAAACGAAATCGTGAATCAGACCAAAATATTAATGACACAAGGAGTACAAGTGAAAGAAGTAGTGACGATATTACTAGACATTATACGTCTCATACAAAAGAAAATGTATCCAGTAAAATCAGAAAAAATAATCGACAATATTCTGAAGAATATTTATGTTTCGGTTTTACGTATTTTTACGCATTATGTATTTAACTCAAAGTATGAGTATATTTGAAAACTTCGTTATTTCGGATTGATATTGCGCTATTCGAAAGACTTACCTAAAACAAAGAATTTAAACATCCATTAGACCAAATATTTTGTGTGTATATTTTAGATGACAAATTAAATGATAGCTCAAATTTATCTTGTAAATCTTATTATCCTTACCTGAGAGCTCTTACTGCATGAATTTTGAAGTCCTGGACACCTTTGGAATTTAGTTCACCAGCAGTTCTTTTGAACCACACTGCACAATTTTTCACAACGTCCATCTAAACTTAAGACTATTGATTGATCAAGGCTGGTCGATTTCGTAATCAAACAATTGCGGATTGCTTTTATATTAAACACGATTTCATACCTGAAATTAAATATTTGACACATTTTAGTCCAATTATTTAGCTGATGATATATTTTTAAAATGATATATGATGTATTTTCTTTAATCTAAGGAAAAGTTGATGCTTAATGAAGCTTTTAGCTATGAAATGCTAAATGAATCACTTCCGAATATCGTATTTTACATATGCATTTGAATGTTAGTCGTGACTTTAAAAAAATGATACAAAAATCGGACCTAAATCCTACATCTTAAAATAAACATCTTGATTTTCCAATCCACTATGAGTATTATTTCCGATCTGTGTTCTTGAAATCTCAATGCAATTGTTCAACATTAAACATTTCGATAATAAGCCTAATAATCGTATTACAATATACTTAAAAACTATGACTACTTGCCTCAATATTTTAGCTGCATGACGATCAGGATACAGTCTGGAACACGGATCACATTCCGGAACGGCACAACACTCTGTGTATTAAAAAATATCACTTAACATACGCACATGCACATCCTAACCTGTGAAAATAAAATATAGCTCTGCACCGAATATTGTTGCATAGCATAAACTCGACACCTAAACTGGACGGACAAATTGAAACGCATTTATGTCAAATTATTAATATTTATAAGAAAAACTATTTTTTAAAAATCATGGGATTAAATAAGCTGCTGCGATATATTCCCAAAAATATTATTTTTCAAAAAAAATCACCATCCTTTTCGTTGCATAAATATATTATTTTTTAATGAAATTCAAATTTGATAAAAATATTTTTGGGAATATATCAAAAGAGCTCATCTCAGAGAGAATCTCATGCATTCTTTCAATAGTTTTTCATAATAATTTACATTTAGTATTAATACATTTATATTCGTACGCTCAGTTGAGCCGTCGAATTAAGCTAGGCGACAATCAGTGCGTGTTCGGTTCTTAGGTTATACGGTTTGGCTTAATCGTCAGAGGGATATATCTTAATAAATAAAGTGCAGTGTTGTTCCAGAATGCGTCCCGTACTCCAGGATCTATCCTGAATGTCATGCAGCGTCGATACTCAGGCAAGTGTTCTTAGTTTTTTAAGTGTTTTTTACTGCGACTTATAGTAAATTGGAGGTCCTTGATGTCTATTTTAAGATGTAGGATTTAAAGCCGATAAATTATGTTTTTTTTAAAGCCACGATAACCTTTTGATTTTATTGTCACAATAGACTCTTACATAGAGTGCGGAATAAGATGTCGATGGTTGAATACAGTAGGATGGTTTCAATGGGTATCTGATGAGCTGTGCGCCTGGTCGTGGCGGAATCTTCAAATCGTCATGCAGTCTGACCGCTGAGGAAAGATTCATAATCATCATCATCATCATCATCAGTCTGTGTTCGTCCACCGTTGAACGCATGAGTCTTCATCCCTCTCGATCCTCCGCTTTCCACATCCAGCTTCATCCTGCTATTCTTTCGATGTCGTCAGTCTTACAGGGGTCACCACTTCAACACTTTTCTTCCCCATCGACCGTCGTTTCTTCGACACATTTGTCTCCCCCATTGCCACTTAAGTATGTCAATTCTTTCAGTAGCGTCTACTACTCGAGTTTTTCTTCGGATATTCTCGTTTCTGATTCTATATTATAAAGACACTCCGAGCATAGATCTCTCTATGGCACGCTGGGAAAACTTTATTCTGTGTAAAATGCTTGATATTAGATTCCACGTCGTCGTGGCTTAACACTGGGATGATGCGTTGGTTAAATGCTGCCATCCCAGTGGTATTCGTCTGTCAATTTATGTTGAGATGTATTACTTGTCCCAGATAAGTGTATTCATTTTTAACCTCAATTTGTGTTCCCCCAATAGATATCGCCCCGAAGGTCTGAGAATTGTGACTATTTATCATGGCTTCGATTTTATCCATGTTTATTTTCAGACAAATTTTACTTGACACTTCGTTTAGGTCTTAGAGCATGTCTTGAAGCTTTTCAGACGATTCGGGTATTAATAATATGTCACATTTTCTCCACTTGTGTGTTGTCAATACTGTGTCGGCACTTTTTCCAAGATAGCAGTTTAAACACATCTTCCAAAGCGTTTATGATAAGCTTGGGAGATAGTTTATATTACAGCGTTGTAGTGAGTCTAAAACTGCCCAAGAAAGACAGTAGCTGATTATATTTTTCGGTTTTCTGGATGATTTGTCTTAGTATGTGGATATGCTCGTTGATACTAAAGCCTTTTCTAAATCCAACCTGTTCTCGAGGTTGAAATTTGTCAAATCGATCTGCCAGCCTATTAGTTTTAACTCTAGAGAATACTTTATATATATGGGAGAGAAGCGAAATTGGACGATAGTTCTTAAGCAATGAATTGTCTCCTTAACAACAAGCTCAGGTAGCACATTAATTGATTTTTGATTGATCATATAACTTCTATTGTGTTAAGCAGGGACAACATTTTGGGTGGACAACGGGAAAAAACACCCCCCCCCCCCCCCAAACTAGATTTACCACTTATAGAGAGCAAATATTTTTAATAAAACGCGTATAAATATAAAATTGTTTCTAGGGAAAAATGAACTAATTAAATATATTTTCAATGTTAAACATTTTTTTGTATAATTTAACATAAAAAGAAAATATGTAAAAAAATGGTATGTAAATATTTTTTTTATTCGCTGGTTTATGGCCACACTATGTTGATGATGGCATATAGTCTCTCCTGTCTCCGTCGCATACATTATAGACACGCTACACGCATGCGCCGTGTCGCCTCTACTGTGTGTATTTTATTATATATTACACAAACACAACATAATCCGATACTAAATCCAATGTCTTCATCCCAAATACCTTCTATTAATGATTTAATCGCTTTTGAACTTTTAATTATTTTAACATCAATTGTCGATTTGCTCTTTCGACTTCCACCTTGAATGAAGCATTCCATGGCAACATTCATCCGAATTGAGATTGTTCCTGTCACGATTTTAAGGTGCAATTCCGAATAATGACAGTGAATTCCGCGAGCAACAATCAAGATTAGTCATGACCTCAAAATAATATTTTGCAAGCTCACTCCTATCCCTGATCGCTATAGATATAGATGTAAAAAAAAACGAATTATGCATAGAGCGCGTGATTGAGTGTTTATTGATTGAATATGTGGGTTTTTCACCAGCAAACGATCGATTCTAATGAAACCATCACGGCGTAGTCAACAACGGTGTTTACCAGTCGGCTTCTTTGAATATGAAATGTTTCCCAGACGCGCCTGAAGAATACACCGGATGCTCTATGAACGACCGGAACTCGGTGGATTGATTTGTAATCCGGTCGGCGAAAGACTTGAATTTATGAACACGTCGTATGTAAAAATAAACATGCCAGTACTAATTGACACTCTAGTTCAGCATGATATACTATGTCTGAGCATTACTTCATTGAGACTGACCAGAGACTCGTATTTTATGCTGGACGTCATCAGAAGAAAACAGCTGACATGGAAATCGCCATTGATGCAACCAAGCGGAAATCTATTAAACGTTTTCTGCGTATTTATTCGTTTTGCGAAATCTGCATCATAATACAAAATGCCAAGGTTATTGCATAATATAATACAAATACGGACCGATTGCATCGCAAGTGCACGGTTGACATGCACTTTTTGCATCAATATCGCATACGAATCAGATACATTGAAAATTGAAAAAAGCGCAATAAAAAATGGTAGATTAACCCATTGATAGCGTTCAAATTATACTTTCAATTTATGGCCTCGATACGTGTCTATCATTAATCAACTCCTTAAGAGTTTAATTAAGCCAATACCAAGATGGACGTCGTCAGAATGCAAAAACGTGCTATTAACCTCCTGACAGCAGAACCTGATCATACGGACCGACATATTTTTTGCGCAATCATCATCAATGTTTTTAAGCGAGCATAAAACTATAAATACGCCATGAAGCGTGATCTAATTCGAGAAAAAAAAGTTTGAGTTTGTCGTCTCTTAATAAGTTGCACGAAAGTTCCCCCCAAAGTGATTTGTTTGAGTTCGGTTTCTATGACTTCCTTCCTTTGTCTCGTTTAATTAAAACTTGCAAATTCTGGCAAAATATTCCCCCGGCAATGGCTTTGTATCGGGAAAATTGTTGTTCGAAGTAGGTCAATATATTTTCATCTAAATAATTGATGCAACTTCCTGCTAACAGTTTCTCATAATTTAAACTTGGCTCCGCTTCTGATGAAGAACCCAATTATTCCCACGAACTTTGTTTGATGCAATATGGCATTCATACAAGGGTGGCTTGTGTGCACTTCTAGTAAACATCCATGAGTTTAATTTTAATGTAAGCAGTATTTTGCAGGTATTCAAAATAGAGCTCTCGTGCAATTGAACATAATTTATATAACAAATTACATTCCATGAAATCATTTTGCATTTAAAAAATAGTGCATTTATCACCAATTATTTTAAGGTGGACTCAGAAAACTACTTGATTTCATATCAGAGAATCAAGTACTCAAGCTGGATATTTTTTACTGACAGTTCATACTAGTTAGTAATAGGCGACTTTAGAAATTCTGTTGCTGAAATTGTAAACAAAGAAGAATATTATAATAGTTCAATGGACGATAAATAGCTTGCAAATAACAGATATGACACTCCATTGTGAAATGCAATTAGATCTTGAACAATTTCTCTTGAGAGATAAATTTCGCACACAACTAATAGAGATTTGGGAATCTTACAGAACAAAAACATTTGGATGCCCTCCAGCATAAATTTTACGCCGTTTTCTATTAACATCAATTTATCTGATATCATGTCAAATTCTCAGATTTTCAATATATTCCTTGCGTATAATATGAAATATTTAGTTATTCGGTAAGAAATTTCTTGAGATTTTTTAATAGTAATAATCAAAGTCATAAAATCTTAATTTGACTTCTTTCAATCGCTTCGTATTTTATAATAATGTAGCTTCAAATAGAGTTTTTCTTGTGAATTCAACAGTTCCATAGGTGAGCTTGTCTATAGACTCTGTTATGTAGGGCGAGGTCCCCTAAGCTGTATCGCCCTCGGGCTCTGCTTCGCCCAACGCTTACACATCAAGATGAACGACCTCACGTAGGTTCGTTCGCTGTCGGATCGCAGAAGAGTACGTAGATGATGGAGTTTCTCAGGTGGTGATGAAAACATAAAGTTCCTCCCCAAGATCTTTATTTTATACAGACAAGAAGATCCTAGCTATCCGCCGAGAACCCGGCGGAAAGAACACGTAATCTCGCGTATTGTCAACATCCCACGCCCCGCTCTGCCCGCGGCAAAACTTCACTTCATCGAGCCAATATGCGCCAATATGGTGCATCCTTTAAACGTCTCGCAAAACAAATTCTGCACACGAATTATGTTTGGGCTAATCCTATAACGTTCTCGAAGATGCGCACAACAATTTCCCAACGTTTTATCGCAATCGGATGAACGGTATAGGAATGTATACGAAGCAAACCGACTGCACGACACCGACACACATTCATTTATATATATATTTTTAGTAGATTGTCGATGAATTGATACCATTTCATGTGTTTTCATTGTAGATGAAATCGTTCGATAGAAAGTATAATTTATATCCCATATAAATCACTTGTATAAAGTTCAAGTATAGTTTTGCTTTCTAGCGTACTGTAATCAACCTTTTGCAGTCAATTTAATCGTGAAAATTAATGAAGAAGAAAGAAAATGTCAAAGAAAAACTTGCCGCCCTCCCACTTTTATCCTCCCACTGCTCTTGCGGTGAGAAAACTGCCAAAGATGCCAAAATAATAAAGGTCGAATGCGTCAGTACCGAAACAATAATAAATCTCATGCGAATCTCAGCGAGTTCAAACGAAGCAAGGTCAATGCTAAATAAATCATCTAAAAAACACATGCTCATAAAATGCAAGGCTAAAAGACATAATAATGAAGGCATGTGTAAATGATACGCCTGGGGTCATGCGTGACCCCCCGACCTGCGATCGGGTTAAATAACGACGTTAACCACCGGCCTTACATTATGCGGATGGCTGATTTACGAGACAGCTTACAAGAAACGTTATTGCCCGATTCGCAACGTTTACACCCAAACCACGGCCGCCATACATCTTTTTGATTTACAAGATGCCATCTTTTAACAGCCTTTAAAACGGTCCGAGTCTTTGCCCGAGTCAAATTCCGATACGAAGATAAACAGTGCTAATCCCGTGCGAGTGCTTATTCCGGACGCTTCGAATCGAGAAAAAAGATGGCTTTCTATTTTTGGAGCTCGTAAGTTTCCGCGTTCATTGTGAGCGCTCACAGCCGGCCAAAGAATTCATGTTGAACCAGGAAAAAAACATTTGAGAACCCATTATAATAAGGCGGCTTTTCGAGAATTCCAACTATTCTGTTATTGATGCAATCGCCTACAAATAAAATCAAATTTGTAACAAACTTCGATTCAACAACAGGATGCATAACTCTTCAATTTATACATCCCCATCGAGTTATGCATAGCATCGTCTTTCACATAAAAGGGCACCTCGGTAAAGACGCATAAATGCGTCTTCAGCATCTACCGATAGTTCCCAAAAGACACACATATGCGTAACCCGATCGGAATGTGTTAAGATGCAATTAGGTTTTACATAGCAAAAGTCATGGAACAGACATATAACTTTGGAAATATCTTTTTGTTAAGAAAAGTTTTCATAAAAATAACTATACATATCACATTAGTCATCGATGTATTGCTCAAATTTACAATTTAATTGAGTTTTCCGATAGACTTGACCGCAGGAAGACGTATTCTTCCTTCCAGTGGTCATCACTATCGTAAAACAAAATCTTATCCAAGAAGACGTATTCACTTTGATATGGTCGATGAACTAAATAATATACTTAGAATGTATGATGAATAACGAGCTTCCGCAAAATTAGATAAATAAAAGGAAATTTGAATCCTTCAATGATGATAAAATGCGAGCATCCATATTGTAACAAGTGCAAATAAGTCAGCGTGGTTTTGCGGTCTTATAAATATAGCACATGTGTAGCATTTGATAAAGATAGAGCATACATACAATTGGGATATCGAGCATGTGCATGGTTAGAAATGTGTATATGCCAGCACGTTGCTTATATTAATTGCGCGCGGGGCTTGTGTGAGTCTATTGTTAATTAATCTCTTTTAAATTAGCGTTAATTTAATTAAGTCATTAATAAAAATTGTCTTCCTTCCACTCAACATAACTCTTATCCTGCAGCTTTTTCTCCTTTTCATATTTAGGGATCTGGAACGAATTAATTGCATTTTCATTATTTCTTATGCGAAAACTCGCCTCACGAGCTAACTTTCGGAACGAATTAAACTTGTAACCCATTGTATACAGGTGTATGATGAGTAGGGAATCCAATCCCGAGCTAAAATTTCGATCCCGGGATTTCGGGATTGCATTAGGTATCTAGGTTTAAATGCTAGTTGGAGTTGATGACCACGTGAGCCCCCATTTTCGTATAACACCATCAATGTGACTAAAATTCGCAAAATTCCCGATTTCCCGACAAATTATTTATTTCCGTCGCTGCAAATGTATACTTATATACTATAATACTTTGATGTGATTCGTAATTATATTACGGAGGAATACGAAAATTCTGAACCCCGTATCTATAATATTTCATATCGACATTCCCATTATTAGAGTCGAGGTGTAGTAAATACATCATCGGTAGGGAAATATTAATATAACAATTTGAAATACATACTGTACTGTATATATGCATACATAGATTAAACAGTTACTGCATCTATTTATATCATATTATGTGACATGTTTGTGATCTTTGATTTAAATTTGAATTCAATGGCTGATTTCGTTCTGGGGTGTTTTAAAACACTGCTGAATCGAAGAAGACATCCGTATTTGTTTCATAATTTATACAAACGCGATCGTTAAACCCGAGGGCACAGCCATCGATCAATAATCAATGATCGTTTTAAATGTCATTCTTAGGGCCCAAAGCAATTTTAAAAATGCCGTTACATAAATAGATCTAGTGAGACGAAATCGCTAACAATCACATATTGACAAATTTTTACGACCGCCAATAAAGCCCCATCTGACAAGATTGGCCGTAAACAAAATCTTTCGTCAATGGCAATAAAGTATACTATTTAGTATATGAAAAAAAAAACGCTTTTATGACCCAAGTCATTAAATCCAAATCTTTTAATTAGGCAATATTTCAGATCGATTAACTCGAAGATCACAAATTCGATGCCAATTCGGCGAAAACATATCCGCTCGAGCGCACTATTCGTCGGTATCGAATTACCATTTCTGCTGATGCTCCCGAGGTAAATAATATGGTCAACCAACCGAAGAATCATTGGCTTCGTGAAAAAAGGTAGTTCAGATATTTGTGCTGACCGTAGCCGATGGTGGAATCCTTTTTAAATTTCGTCGACTGAAATATTTTATTCATGTCCGATTGGCGCTATTGTCTTCGACCAAATGCACGACTCCTTTACGAGCAGACGATTAATGAATGTATCTATAAAGCAAATTGGCTAATGCATATTTTATGTCGTGACCTTTGGTGTTGTTTTAATGTCGTGTGCAATAGTAATGCAAAATTTCTTTTGTTGCAGGTAAGCGAACGCCGACGAATAATGGACGTTTTTGTGTGGCGATGACCGGATTCGTAATGTATTTTTTACTGTCTGCATGCATAAACAATCACCTTCTATGAATAAACTGCTAAAAATATGCTTGTTTTCATATTAGTGTTCTTGTTCTTGCACCTCTCCTATCGAAGGTTGGAAGAACATCGTAGTCAGGTTGACCTTTGATGTTGTCGGCGCAGCTGAATGATGCGTTGCAGTTGAGATACTCTTTGAGGCTCTTCAATCAGAATAATGTTCTTCTGTCAGTTTTTGCTCCCCTCGATGTATATTTTGTCCATTCATGGTATTTTCAACAATTCATGGCCTCCAACTTGTTAATTATAGTCTTGATAATCCAGGTTTTTATACCGGAGAATTTATAGACGTAGACGTTAAAGCCAGTATGACTTCTGAGTTTATTTTTGAAAATGTTTACCCACTGCACCACCTGGATGATCAGAGTGTCAAAGAGCGTTTTCTAACTAACTACTAACTAAAATATCAGAGTTTTTTTTAAATATGTCAAATACGCCCTGCGATATGCCTAGCAACTTTAGCTTTGTGTAAACATAACTAGCTTCGTTTTTAAGCTATTTTTTTTAGCTCAAAAACGGAACTAGAGATATCAGTCTACCACTTCTTGCTTGTTATACTAGCTTGGAGATGGATGTAACCCCCTCCTATGAATGGACATTGAAGAGGCTCATAGTTCTGTAGTGGACTGTCAGTGGCTGCACTATGATGATGATACTAGCTTGAAAATTAGGCTCGTGTGAACCGGGCATTGGGTGAAAGACAATACTATGTGTAACCCGACGGGAATGTATTAATGCAGTTGAAGTTAGTTAAATTAGGTATAGCGAACCCTAAACCAAAAATGAAACAAAGATTAGCCCGTATTGAATTTAGGATTCAAAACAATGCGATGATGGTATAAAAATAATACAGTAGTATTTTCTCGTCAATAAGCTTTCAGAATATCGATTGACCTTTAAAAAAAGGTCAGCTTTCGCTCTATAGTCTTATGGGAAGGTTGACTTTCTCTTTATTTCCTACATTTTCTTGATTATTGAAATGTAATTCGCTACTTGTAACAATTGCGGTATTCACACGAGACCGTCGTTATGTTTTTTTTACCGCGTTTGTAATAGAAAACGAAGACTTACATAAGTAAAACCGTGCCTTTTTTATAATTGAATTCTTTTCTGCTGATATGAAAGACCGTGAAACAAATTGTGCAAGCAGCCGACCTTTTTGAAGTTGCTAAACTGCTGCTCAAATTAATGTCGTAAGCTTATGAAACTTGACTTACCCCTTTTGCAGGTCTCGTTTTCATTTTCTTTTTCCAACTTTTCTTTCAAACAAAAAACAACTCTGGCTTCTCTTTGACTATGATATAATTTTATCGGAGAGAACGCGATTTTAAAAAGGGTGACTTTTTCTCTCGTGAACCATTTGAAATCATACAAGTCACCACGAGTGAGTGACGTCTCAACGGCCACCGGTGGATACTGAGCAGCTAAATACGCTCTCGTTTGAATTTAGGTCATATCAAGAAAGGTTCACAGACAAACCGGTAGTGTAAATTATTAACAGGGCTCTAAAATATAAGTGGAACTAATTAACTTCACTGTAAATCTGCTCTAAGTGTCGTTAAAGTACTCCATGTCGACATAAATTGATGTTGATGGGACGATAGACCCACGGACTTTTGCCGAGTCTGGCGAAACAAATATACATTTTAATAACAGACTTTCCGTTTTGAAAACCGTGTAGTGTTTTTAATTAAATGTATATCCACAAATTTATATTAAAATTCCTAGAAGTGAATAAATAGACGATTCATAACCACATTTTATATAAATCAAGGACGCTTATATACGAACCCCTCCCCCTGACGGCAGACACCCAAAGCCACGCCCGAAAGCGGAAAATTAAAAAGGGTGGCTCTTGTCGTCTCGACTTTATATATCTTCCAATAAATTCACGGTCCAAAAAAGCTGCGTCCCCGAAGCGCTTTCGTAGATGAATCTAGGACACCATGCTGTCAAATGCCGACTGTCAAACGTTCTAATTAATCCGCTACCTTTTTGTGCTGGAGTCCTTTTATGAGATTTTAATAACGGACGTTTCGACGAACTGATGTACAATCTCTGACGGAAACAAAGAAGAGGGCGTGACTGCCGGGACAACGTGTCTGGGGTGCAAAATTTGACAGGCGAGTGAATCACTGTTAGTTCGGCTTTTTTTTATATATGCACCTTTTTCTGTCTTCACATATTAGATTTGGACCTAATATGAATAATTGAATCAATGACCCAAATACCGTTTTGTCCTAGTTTGCTAGCAAATATTTGGAAGATTTTAGTAGGCATTATATAAATCACCATAATGGGATCCTTTTTGAAACGTTTTTAAGGCAGACTGACTTAAAATATTTTCGAAATGTGTAATTCGGAAATTCCTCAATATGCTTTATTTGGATCTGAAAATGTATAAAATTTGACCCATGGTATGCTCCTCAGATACGTTTGCGGCGATGGTGTTTTTCAGATTTCGGTTTGCTCAGATGAGTTCGCAGTTGGACTCTGTTTTTGTTGGGCGATCGACGCGTTCGCTGCTCCAGTTTCGCGGCGAGCGGCCTGCCGGCCGTACGCAAATGCGTCAAAGCTCGCTTTGACACTAACGGTGACTGCCGAATTCAGTTTCCTCGCAAATATGGCTCGAAGGCTCTATGCCAAGTTCAATAATTAATCCTGACGGCGTATTGGCGCAAAAATATCTGCACGTTTTTTGCCATCTCCCTCGTGCTCGGACGGTTTTATTTGGCCAGTCGCCAGCGTGGCGAGGATCCGGCCCCTTCGGATCGTCCGCAGACCCTGGCCTCGTCCATTCACTGCGGGGAACAAAGACTCCATCAGACCCCACGGCGCGTTTCGTAATTCTTGACGAGTCGCCAAGGAGCGCCGAGCGATTATAACGGTGACGCTACCGAGACCTCCGTTGCATTTCAATAATCACGCCGTAATTTATGCCGATTCCACTTATTTCAGTACTATCCCGTCTTTGTGCTCGTCCCACTATTTTCGTTCATTCTTTATTTTCTCCAGTGGCTCTCAATGCTTTCTAACAAACGCTCAATCGCATATGAATCCGAGTATAGACTATAAATTTCAAGTGGCTTTTGTGTCCAATTATATGCCTATAACGAGGGCTTCCTGTGCACATATCAATTAACCGTGTACTTGACCTACAATAGACATCTGGTGCAAATAGTACCATTTAAAAAAAACACATTATTATCATATGGAAATATGGTTATGTAACTATTTATTCGCCGAATTATAAAGTAAATAAATATAATTCTATCGACCAAAACTCCTTTCAGACCTTTCAATAGCATTGAAACGAGTGGATTATTTTCAAATAAATTGTTAGCTAATGTTCTTTATGAGACATCATATTTAAGAGTTTCTTCTTTCGAGATACATACTTGAGGATTCTATGATAAGTTTTAAACTTCTTAAATCAACCAGCATCCATGCCATGGTACAAAGACCAAAATTCATGATCATTGTTATTGGATTCAAAATCAATTTTGAAACACTGTTATACTTTGGTTCAAGGCAAATGATCGTATTATCGCCATCTATAATATATGGAGGCACTGTATTGTTGTTGTGTTAATTTTTTGTCATATTTGTCTGTAATCATGACCCCCCGGCCATTAAGACCGCGAATCTATGTGGGGTCTCATTTGATCTTCTTTCGCTCCATTGTCATAGCTAAATTACTGAAACGAGTTAAGCTTTTATGGTATTTTTCATCCCAGACTTTCTCCGCCCGCTGTCTCCAGTGCGTGATTAATGCTCCCAGATTTCGCATCCCCATTTTCCTCCCATGCTTCGCCCCCACGAACCGCTTATATATTTCAGTGACCTTTCTCGTGTCGCCGGCTTTGTATGGACGTTGCTTCATACGTGTGGTTTGATAAAGTAGGGTAACGCCATCGTATTTGAAATTCATGCGAAATCAATGCTCGACATGTCGTATGCCTATTACATATTCGTTTTGGTGTTTGAGAAGCGCTCGTTTTGTTTGGCTGGTGCATTGCGCAGCGATTGATCACTTTCAAAATGACGAATTACTGCATGTGCATCAATCACTGTCGCATTAATGCGTTTAGCTTGGAATCAGACGATTATTAACGAAATTGATGTATTTAGATTAATTCAACTCTATTTGCATAATATTGCCCCCTGACAGCAGAGGGACTTCCGCTTGTGTATTCTGTCAATTAATGGTTAAGTAATGCCAAAAATGGCCAAGTTGAGATCATCAGTCATGTTTCTATTCGGTCTTGGGGACTTAAGACATTTAATGGGGACACCACCCCGGTTTCATTCATTCGTTCTAGGGTGGCGTACCTTCAGAAGGTAGAATATTATACTTAGACCGAGTCTTCTATTCTATATCAAAAAGAAAGTGATTGATCAGTGCGCTTTACTAGCGTACAGTTGAGAGAAATGAAAGTGAATTGCGAACAAAAGGGATCCGAAAAAAATAGTTTTTATTTTGCAAAGTGAAGGTTCTAATCGAGGAAAAATCCATATCAAAATGCAGCATAACTATAATTTTTTGCATATTTAAAAGAAGAGTAGAAGAGCAAATATTTGAATATATCGACATCGTCGAAGGGTGGAGTATTCTTGCCCGTTCTCTTTGCATTCGCTGCTTCTCATGAGATATTTATTTGTTTAAGCCGCCACTCTATCAAACATGATTTGATTGAAGTACGCTGGATACAATGTTGCATCGCATTTAATTAAATTGCGATGTTGTACGCGAGAGGTGGAGATAGAATCAGGGGGTTGCGGGACAGCGCGTTTCTCTATCTGTTCGTTTTTGGAGTTTTTCGGGAGTATTTGTACTGTTGTTTCGGGTTTGTCATGATCATTCCGTCTCGAATTTGAAACCTCTGCCTTGGGATCGTCGCCATTTCATTATATTCTTTTTCAATTGACGAAGAACAGCTGGTGATAAAGAACTACGTCTCCTCTTCGGAGGCAAGGATATTCGTCATATACTGAAAGTGCGTGTCGAGAGCGTAGCCCTACGCTACTGAGAATGTAGACGCGCTCGTATTTTCCTCATTGAGATCAGCTGAGTAAAATCTCGATGACCTGTTCAGGTCTTTTATAAGGCACTAAATCTCTTTTATAGCGATTATTAATAATTAATATCGATATCATTGACATCATAAAACTTCGCTTCTGAGAATAAAATTTTGAAACGTGCAAATGTGTTAATAATAAAAATAGCCAAAAAAAAAACCCGACCGGTTATAATGTTATGATGAAGAAGAAGAAGAAAAAAACTGGAATCGCTCATGAATCAACTTACGGAATAATTGATACGACCCGCCGTGTGTATAAGTGACCTTCGTCCAAAATGGTTCTTCTAGCGTTTTTTAGACGAATTCTCGCAATGATATAAATTGGGCTCGTATAAACGTCCATCGAGCGTGGTCGTAAATAAGCTTTTTTTTCGACCAAGATCCGTCGTTTATGGCCGTATATGCGTGCGCCATTACCATAATTCGAAGGCTATTTTTAAGCGGGCAGTTGTTATGTAAATACAACGCGTTTCTCATTGAAGATGTGACAACCATTTATCTCGGATGTGACACATTATCGCCATTGCTGGTCATTATCGTCCAGCCAGAGCGCGAGGTTTATCTCGGGTCGACGTCGGCTGCATTTCCACCAGTTGGATAACCTCTTCGCGCTGGTAACCTCTACTTCTGCACTTGTGAACGGACGATAAGGATGTCTGCAGCCAGCTTCGATATTGCTCTCCTTGGATGCCCTTTGGAGCTTGCGTACAGATACGCATTTCATATCTGGATGCATCTACTCGGATGCAGATGCATTACCACTTTAAATGTGTTCAATGTCATTTTTAACACATAGTCTCGTATGGGTATTAGATATTAAATCAAATAGATGAACATAGTAGCATTTGAATTGACTTAAGGGTCAGCTAATTTATCTGACTTCCAAGCCACATAATTGAAGTAAACGACGAGGTCGTCTTTCATTTGCACTGCCTTTAAATGATCAGCATATGGCATATATAATAGAAAATCTTCGTGATTAGAATGTATCTGAGACCTTTTGCAGAGTAGCTGAAAGAGTGTTAACAACAATAAGAAGCACTTGATGGCGTTTGCTTGTAGAGTAATATCGTATACAGATATCACCAATATAATAAGAATTAATCGATATATCGTTGCTAAGCATCCAAAGGGTTAACAAAAATATTATGAAAACTGTAATTATCGACTACTACTGCTAATGAACCAAATTTTGCACAAATTAACCCCTTTTAAAGTTAAGATGGCAGTTAAAAATGTATATAGACACTTTTCTATATAAATATTTTTTGTGTGTACAAATGTCAGTCTACCTGAAATAGCCCCTTATTGTATAGAATCCTTTTTTTGTTAGCCTATATAAAACTACATTCCAATTTTGGTTTTAATAAGTCGGCTTGTTAAATTCACTTCATAGAAATCAGCTTGTAATACATTGGATATTATGGAATTTGGAATGAAAACGCTTATATGCACGTAATTTCCTCATTGTTCACATCGAGATTATTTCAAGCAGCTGACCTCCAAGATTTTAATAGCTCATAGGTGAGACCTAAAGTGGACTTGTAGCAGCTATAAATGATTCTTTCCTGCTGTCATATCGACTCCGTAATCGATACTCGAAGTCAATAGCTGCATTTGACCTATATGATCCAGCTGCGACCGCAGTCGATTACATCTTCGAGTGTGCTCTTACCTAAAGAGTAATGGCTTTGTTCGTGTACACCTCCCGATGCCGATGACGCTGCAAAAACTGCAGATTACCTTCGAGATATTACTTCTAAAGAATTCAAATCCCACATAATATTTACACGGAGTGCGACTATCAAACACGAACGCGCCAAGTATGCAACTCATGTTTGATTTTGTATTTTGCACATCATGCACAAAATTATCATGCGTACACACAATGAACGCGCACGAGGTCTCCTCGGACTGCAAAGGTCGTCCCGAAATACTGAAGAGCTGACCCGAAAATAAAGTTGGCCTATCCGTTTAGTGGATCTGCTTTTTGTGATCCTTTTTTGTGTGTACACCTTTTTTTAATGAGCATTTACCTGCTGCTATAGAAAAGTCAGTTGGTCCGATTAAAGTCCGGGCTGACGTTCAGGTCTGGTTATGTCCTTGGGCATTGACCCCTCGGAGCTGTCAGCTGCTCGTTCACTGGCTCACCAGCACACCTTCCTCCGACTACGAGATGTTTAACACCTCCTGAGATATTCAATATTCCGGTTGCTGTGGATTATGTTACAGAATATTCTATAAGCGTCGGGTTCAGCGGCGCAGAACTAATGCCATGCGTGGCATCATCTTGGATTCCCACTAACACCGACAATCTAGCAGAGCAGGTAGTTAGCACCTCTACTACCGCTATGCGAGATCTCAATCTATATGGCTCTTCAGCATCGTACGACTCCCACAGCAGACAATCGAATACATAACTCAACCTTGGACTATACATTTGCTCTCACCATAACAAATCATCATTTTAAGCACATACCCTGATTGACTGGAATCTTCAACGACCAGATTTCCACAGCACTTACCGGACCGACGGTGTATCTTGGCTGCCAATTCGAATAGCCTCCGAGAATAAAATTAAGAATCGAACCAGCGGAAATTGCAGCTTTCATGAAAATGAGATACTGACGTGCAGTCGGCATATAAATATAAAGTAACGACTTCGCATTCTTCTCTAGTGCGTCTTTCCACTTCTGCTCCAATTGCCATCAGCTTCAAAGCTGATGGGAGTCTCAATAAAAGTCAAAATTTAAGATGTGTAGCCATAAACCATTGCAAGAATGAAATATACGACGTCGTATAATTTACAAGTATTTTGACCTGTTGAAATTCAACATGATGGCGTATTTCAATGGTAAAAAATTGACAAATTCAATATATTCAAGACAATTATGGTACCGATTAAGCTTTTTTTGCTATACCCATCATTAACACTTTTCGCAAGTGTTGACAGCATCAATATATTGGCGTCTGGCAATAAGAGGATTGAAACTTGCAAAGTATCAAAAAAGCATTATTTGAGCTTCACATGAACTCACTTCAACGACCTCAGAACAGCTACAAATTGTCTAGATAAGATTATAATCATTTTTATATAGGATTATAACCAGAGGCAAGACCTGTTCCAATCCCTCGACCTACATTAACAGTAATACAGATCGCATTGCCAGACGCAATTGATGATATTTATTTTAAATTGCGAAATCCAGACGCCAACCTTTACAACATAAAAGTGCAAATAATTGAATCAAATAAAAACAGCACATAAGTTACGCTAATATTTGGTGAACAAACACGGGCATTCTTTGAAGTATGACAATCGAGGTCTTGAAATTCACATTTTAACTCCTTGAAAGTTGGTGGGATCAATTGTGTCCCGCCTTTTTAACGCGATGGTATAAAAATATCCCACTTAAAAAAATATGAATACTTGAAGCGCACGTAAATGACCTTTAAAACTATCAGTACATGTTCATCATTCATCAGGTGTGACGTTGTTTGGATTGATTTGTAATTGTGCTTGCTGCAAGTGCATAGTCTTAAGGTTGATTTTTATTTCATGTTCTATATGGCAAGCAAAAACCCAATTAAATTCGTTTGAAATCTTGACTTGAATCTAAGCTTAAAGTTTCAATTGAAATACGAAGAAAAGTTTTAAATTATAAAGCAGAATGAACAGTGTGCAAAGTTATTCTATGGCTTTGAAAGAAAATCGACTTTAATTACATGTAGTATGGAGGGACTATTTATGTCCATATTTTCTTCCCTTTTCCTAGAACAGTTCAAGGCGAGGCGTTCCGCTTCTCGATCTCATGTATGCATCCTTCCGTGCATTTATTTAATGGTGGCCTTCGGACATCTTGGCCACCGTATGACCTTAACACTGATGGATCTTAGATGGCGTTTTCTAATATGAAATCAGATGAAAGATATCAAAAGGACATCCGGACGAAATGGATGCAATCTGTGGGCGTTGACCGTATTTATACCCAAGGGGGGAAAAAATTGGAACCGCCGAAAATGATAAAAGCCATAATTATATTATACAACGACCGGATGTGTGAGCCTTATACTGCTAAGAGTCGATAAAAAATCGAACCAATCTGTATTTCAATTTGAAAATAGTGTTCGATAGCAGATCTCAACAACATATTTTATTACATCCATATCGATGCTAATGTCAGTCTGTCAAAATGTTGCATCCCGCAGCAAAACCATAGACTGGGACAGATTAAATCTGGCGTTGTAAATCTTCACAAAAAAAACTTGTATTATCAAGTCCCGGCCGTGGTAGATGTGAACCCCTTCTTTGTCTGCTTATAAATGGGTGTATAATTTTTTATCGTCTGACCCTAGGCGAATATTTTGCCACCTGCTTTTTGGATCCTTTTTTGTTGCATTTGTATACATTTGCTTTGTTGGATTGGACGTTTTTCCGTGTTGGCCTTGAGTCAAAATAGCAATGGATTTATTAAATGCATTCTATGAATCATGAATGCAGTCGTTTCCAATTAGGATTTATTGCATATCAGAAACTATGAATTTGCATTTGGAATGGTCCCGAAAAGCGCTTTTCCTTCGTTTTGCAAAAATATGGCGATTTGAACTCTTCGTATTCCATTTAATATATTTGGATGCTAGGAGCATCCAAATATATTATCAAAATCAAAAATCGATATAATAAGTGGCCAATGCCTTTTATAAATCATCATATATATTTTTATTATATTTACAACCAATTATTATTATCATCCTTATCATATTTCTGTCACATATCCATTCATTCAGGCTGTCCAAGTCCTTATTTTTGTTCACCCTCATGAATTAATGTCAAATCGTAGTACTATTTTAGTAAATGTCAAAATTATCATCGGGTCACTGACAGCTTTATAGTCTTTGAACCTTTTTTTGCTACATTTAATTCCTTTTTCTGTTGATGATACTACAGTGGACTCTCGATTATCCGGGTTAATGCTGGGAAAGAAGAACACAGATAACTGGAAAACGCGGATAATCCAAATCATCAAATTTCTGCATTAGATTTCGAATATATTAGGGTGTCCCATAAGTTTCTTTCGTTTTCATATTAAGAAAAAAAATAAGCAATAATTTGTATTACATCAAAATTTATTGAATAATATATGATCCATTCTGTTCTATTACCTTTCTCTATCCCTCCGGAAGCCTCATAATGCCTTCTTGACAAAATGCATAGCAAAACCTTTCTTGGGTGTAGGCCAGGTTTAGCTACAGTAAAAGCTTCTGTACCCTTGGTCCGAAACCGTTTACGTTGGATATTCTCATAGAGTATCCAATTTTCATATCCTGTGACAAATCTCTTCGAAAAAGGTTGACTATTATGTCGTTGGAGAAGAAGATCGCATGTTGAAATACGCTGAAGTTTATTTGAGTCAGTGAGTTCATGAGAAAGCCACACATCTGAACGATTGATGTAGCCCAAGTCAGTGTGTTGTCAGATGATTATGGACGGATGTTCGTGGCTTTACTTTTGACCAAAATCATGCTATTCTATGTATAGCATCCAATATTGATCCAATCCACCAAGTTGTCATCTTCCTCTGCAAGAGTTTTCAGAAGACTAACGATAAATTAATTTCATTGATGCTATAACACCTCGGTCCATGGGCTGGATCAAAGATGTCACCTATATCTGCCTCGTATAACAAGTTTTGAGAGCCAAGGTAATTAAGACATGCTTTGAAGGGTTTTATTTTTTTAATCTTGAACTTGACTTGTGTATATAGCACCTCATGTATTGTTTGGGAGTTGCCTCATTATCCGAACGGATAATCCGCAAACAGTAGTTAAAATCTTAGGCAAACGGTAGTTAAAATCTGGCAACGATATATCGTTGTCCGGTACTAAAAAAGTTAATATAAAAATGCTAATGATGTGATAAACATTTGATTTTTTAGCTATGCGTGGGTATTATGGATCATCATTAGACTTCAGGGAAGCTTAATTATTCAAGGATAGACCTGACTGGAACTGGTTGACCGTGTTATAGGATCGGAGTGCCTCGTATAAAATTAAAGACTCTGCACAAACCTTACCCAGCGCTCTCATCAAATCCTCTTCTGTCACAAATTGGTTGATGCAATTTAAATGAGCTAATTTCGCGCGCTACGCTGAAGCCTTCTGCGCATGCGTGCAACAAATTGACCATCTATGACCTAAACCTATGGACTTGAAGGCAGTCCAAGAGTCCTTATAGATGCGGAAATAATTATACGTGTCTTTGCACGTCTGATGCAAAAATGCACATTTTTGTATGCAGTCTGGCATTGTGCGGCCGACAACATATTCTCAGACGATCTGTTTTCCCATAGGCCGGTCGTTCGTCTGCCTCATGGCTTCCCATTCTTCTTTTTTTATGCGCATTCTGCGAACGTAGCGAAACCGGTGAATAATGTAGGTAGCCGTCTGGTTTTCGATTCAGGATCGCATTCCTGCTATTAAAACCCGAAGGGGAGCGGCTCACCGCTTTTTGGCTGCAGACAGGCCCGTTAATCTGGGTGCCTTTATGTACGTCCGAAGGATGAAAAACGCCAAAACACGTCACGAAACAAAGGAGCCTGTTTCTGCATTCTCATCATAATTTGCGATTGCGCAAGGCAGATGCATGAAGAAAATCCGCGCGTCCAGTTATGGCCGCGGCGTAACAGTCATTACGCGAATTCAATTACCTTTCTCCCACGTAGGCTATCGCAACTCGTTTATTGTGAATATTATATGGGCAGTGGTGTATATTGTTCTTGAAACGATAAAACCGGTTGCAAAATGATTTATTGTCGGCGAAAAAATGTTTTCGTACACCGGTGCTGACGCGCATGCACATAAACCAGAATGTCATTGTTGCTCGCATAATGCACGCAGGCTTTTCCATTTATTTTTTTTTGAATCGGCAAAAAAGAGTCAGCTTTGCACCTGTTAAAACCTTGACTCCGTTTGTAGGTAAATATTGTTTTTTTTGCATAATAAATTATAAAGCGGATGCCTTTCTTTTTCGCTGCCCCGGTATTTGGGTGACTTGCCTTGCATATATTAAAAAGCTGTAAACAACGCGTGAAAGAAAAACTCACCATGGCTCTGCAAAGATAGTACAAATATGCAAAGAGCAGCTGCCGTATGAAATAATATTTACATTGCTAAGGAACCACAACTGGCATCGACTAATCATCAGCTCGGTGGTATCTGCAGACATGAGCTCCTTCAATATCATCTTTCATTCAATTTTTTGATGATCCAATTTTACGAAGCTTGTGGTTCAATCTGGACTTATATATCTCGATTTTCTAATGGCACAATGTCCTTAAATTAACATTTCCAAAATATTATCAAACCACTAAGAGAGGTATATGAAGCTCTTATTGCTGCATTTTATCCCTTATTCAATTGGTGTTTCGATGATACAAGCACACATTAATTAAAGATCCCTTTGGAACTGTACACTTAGAGTTCTGGCCACTGTGTAAATTGCTTATTGCTACCTGTAGTACAGTCGCCTATTTGCGAGCGAATTCCAGTGATTCAGAAAGAACATTATTAAACGCTGAGCTCGATGACAGACAGAGACGGAGAGTGTCTTGCGCGTTGAGTTTGGAGAGAAACAGAGACGGAGAGATTATCTTGCATACATCGTACGATTGTATAGATAGTTAACCCAAATTTATCGACTTTAAAAATTCACAAGGATTGTATGACTATTCAAGCAAAATAATATTGCATTCATTGACATATCTTTGTTAGAAAGATTCTTTCAGATTTTCCACATAAGGTATTTGCGTACTTAATTATCTGATAAAAACTATAAATTAAATGTTTTATAATAGAAAAATTGTTTTAACACTATGCTTACGATAAACCTGATAACATATGGGATTTAATGAAGAATCTAAATTCGTTTTAGCCTTTTAAAATATAAGATGTCATGGATCGATCGAATAATAATTAATCTATTTTTTAGCCGAGTATCATCTTATATTTGTCAAATTATGTTCATAAAATGTGGACAGAAGATGCAAATGCTTTGACCGTAATACATAAGAGAAAGAGTAGTTCTGCCGCCACTTTCCATTTAATAGCAAGTCCAGGTCAACTTTAGACCGCACCATTTAACCCATTTAATTGGGGTCGTTGGCTTTTCTAATTTGCAAGCGGCAAGATATACCATCCTTGCTTACATGGCGATGTTGAGGATAAATCTTCCCGATCACGTCTTGGCGATTAAAGAACTTTTCGATGTGTGATTAATCGGTTCAAATTTAATGCCATTTTCTTTTAATGGCTTTAATTGATTCAGTTCGCATGTAAACATTTTGGTTGTATTGTCTCATCCAAATTTTTGTGAGCGATATGCAAATTTTTTAAACGACCTTCATAATTGCACACAAAGAAAACCCGCGGTTCGCAGCATTGACATTGTTACGATGGCAAAGGGTTATTAACCTTAAAGTTCAACCTCGTTTTTCATGCAGCAAAAATGGAAGACAAAACATCGAGCCGACAAATGAGCGGAGATTTTACTGTCTGGAAATCCTCCCGGGCAATAAATACACCCCGTTTTAGCAACCCCTCTGCGTAGAGGGACCCTCGACCTATTTCAAAATGGGGTTGCCGAGGAGCAATTTTCCAACTGCACATAATGAAGGCCTCGATCGATACCAGAGAGCTGTAAATTCTGCCTTCCTAAATTCTGTTGAATTTACGGCCTCGTATGAATGTCGGCCGTCATCTTTCATTCATCTCCCTACACGATCTCATTATTTATATCACGGTTCACATGGGTTGATATTGTAAAGAATAAACATGTTTACTGTTAGATCCAACCGAAAAATATGAATTGCACACATCCATTAAAATTTTACAAGCAAATTTATGACTGATAAAATGTTTTAATGACGATTCTTGCGAGACGAAGTCGTAAAACCGAATCGTATGCAATTCGAAGTTTATGCTAACATGCAGATCTTTGTAGACGTTTTTATTAGTATTTTGTATACAAAGCCATACCGAGAATTGATGAGCAATCTAAAGAGTAGGCGTTTCGTACAAAACGAGCTAAATTAATGCAAATGAAATATTTACTTCGCCATTGTTGATACGTTGGGAAAATTTTCAATGTCAATTCATAAGCACTGAGACAAGGACTTGGGATTATATTAAGTATTTCCGCATTTTATCGGTTCTGTAACCTTTTGCTCTCTGATGTTTCTAATCAAAGTTATGTATTTTTTTACATTTCCAAATTATCTATTTAAATATACAATTGTAAATAACGTCGATTTGATACGGAATCGGACCAAATAATATGTGACCTCTAGATGACCTCTGTGGTGTTGTTCTCAAATCATGTGATTCTCTTGTTGTTCAAAATAAGAAGAGATGACTTCATTTACATATATTAATCGTCTCACAATTTAAGCGATATATTAGTAAGTCACGTCAAAAACATTTTCTTCAACTAACGAAATTGCCCTTGACTTATGCAAATGCGATTTTTTGCCAAATTTAACACCAACATGCCAAATTCGCAATGCTTAGATACGATCGATTTGAGAAAGTATTTTTGACGTATCAGAAACGAGCAAATTTATTTATATTTGCGAACAAAAAAATAGCCTCGACTTGCCAATATAATTTCTACGATCATAACAAGTTGTTTTTTTTTCTTCGGCTAATTAAGCTGAAATCATAACATTTCGGCTGTCATATATCATCAAGTATTCGTATGAAGTAAGAATTATGAGGATATAAAAAAGCAGAGACATAACGAGGGTATAAAGCGCTCGTGGCAAGTATCTAACTTGCTCCCCCTCCCCATATTATAATTGCAATATATTAAATATAATTAAATATTATTGTAATGTATATTTTAAAATAATAAACGAAGAGTTACAAAGTGATATCAAATACGAGCTAGATTTTACTAGAGGACAGAGTGGCCACAAGGTCTCTGTGTCCAATCGGTCCGCTTTTCAGACCGCTAACATGACGAATGAACGCCTCGCAATTAGGAACTGAACATGACTACAGAATTATTACGAACTCTCATTCCAAAACGATGTTCTCCGAAGAAGACCGTATATTGTGTGCTATCGACAGTGCTTAAAACCATATGCAACTCGACTGGGTCGGTATTCTGCATTTTGCGCCCCAAACCCAGTTGTGCTCGTGACGGGCGCCTGCTTTATATATATGGATAGAAGACTGCAATAATAACTGTTAAATACTGTTTTCGTATTCAGCAATTTTTTAAATTGAAAATACCGTCGATTTACTGGGCAATAGTTTTGAAAAACAAGGATCTCATCCTGTTTAATTTATCTATCCTAATTATACTATACGCGGAAGTGAATGAAAGGCTTCAATGAGCTGTTCATTATTTGATATTTGAACCTAAGACATGTGATACGATCAACAATTAAAACGCGGCACTGCTTACATATAGAAATATATTTTCGTACCACGGGTATACAAACTTAAGAAGCCGGCATCTGGTAGTGGGTGGTGTTAACTGAATAATGTTGATGATGATGATGATATCAATATTTATTTTAAATGTTTTAATTCGACTAAGGAATTGATGCTTCTTTGCGAAATTTAAAGGTCAAATCTGATCTACGCGATGACTGCTTGGTCTATATCTGGACAGATGGTGCGAAATTGTTGTTCATTCATGAAAAAAAACCAGGCAAAGTTCATAAAAATAAATATTCTCAAAAATCGCTTTGGGCCACTGCTGCTGCCAAAAAAACTGGTAGTAAATTCATGATCGGATTACAAGAGGCATCGTGAGCGAGAAGTGAAGAATGCGAGTAGGAAATGAGCGCTTTTTGCGTTACATAATACGCCATCTAATAAGCGCCCGGGAAATGCGGATATCAACGAAACAAAGAGGAGGAGTGAAGGAGAAGAAAAAGGGAAACGAGCATCGCGTTTTTTTTGTTTTCATTATCGGCGCATAAGTAGACGCAGTCCGAGGAGACTAGGAGGAGAGAAATGAGAGAGGAGCCGCAACAAAAGTGGAACAAAGCAGAAGACGCAAAGTCGACGACCTTCAAACAATCTTTTGTCTTGGCGATCGGTTGCGAATGCAGAATGAGCGATGTCGCTTCTACGAATTATTTAAATGCACTCATAAAGGAATTGGATGCGCTATCTTTTTTGCATTCGAGTCTGGACAAAAAAGGAAGAAGACCGTCGACTCCGCACGTAGCTGCTGAAAGGTCGCGTTCCGAGACCGTTTAGGAGTGACCGCAACCCACTTGAATTTCGATCAGGACAAGACGACTTGCAGACGTGGCCAGCATATGTCGCCGGTCTTCCTGCGGGAATTAAAGCATCGAGGCATTTCATACTTTCAGACGACCATCCGACAACTGGGTCATCCGATAAGGACGCCATACACATTACCTTGAATAATATCAAACTCGGAGGCAATCGCAGAACTTAGAACGGGATTAGGCTACAAACTTGTTAGAACTGCTTCGGAACAAGATTATAGTCACGACTTTGGAATATGCATACCAAAACTATCCGAGACCCGTTCTCAAACATATTACTTTACGATCCAAATTGTTCAATAACTGGTCGTTATGAATTTGGCCACAGATTATTGCTTAAGCATGCAAACGGACCGAGAAAGAATTGCGTACCACGATGTGGGTATATCCATACAATTAACGCTTATTTTGCATATTCGAATTAGCGATGATAAAAAATTGGGTTTATAGATTCCCACACTTTGGTCTCACAGCAATAAAACATATAATCAATTTATTATTTTAGCAAGCGGATACTGCAATAGATTCTTGATTTATGCGGTAATTTACATACATACAAAAAATAGGTCTACCATCATCAGAAATGGGGCAAAAACAGAACTCAAACCATAATTGAACCGGTTCGAAAATATCGGTTTATTTCGGTATTGATCGATTTTGAGATTTTTTAAACAAATTTCTAATATCACTTCCAATTTTTCTTAAAGCTATTATATCTTTATATTCAAATCCTCTTTGTTCAGCGTAATCTAACAATGCTTCAACATAATTCAACCCCGTTTTATGACTAATGTAATCACTGGTATCTTCTTCCCTTGTATTGTCACTAGCAATTTCTTCCTCTTGGGAAACAATTTAAAATTTAAATCATGATTGAGCGCCATACATGTTTTCTAAACATTTTGAATTTTCCAATAAACCACACATTTCAGATATGCTTCATTCTCTTCAGAATGCGTTAAATATGTTTCCATACCAGGAGGAATATTTCTCCATTATTGAACAAGCCTTTTTAAATTTATTTATGACCAAGATTGTGTCATTCTATGTATAACATCAAATGACGCATCATTTTTTCCCCAGAAATTGATCAAATTGTCATCTTACAAATTCAAATTCGTCGGATAACCTTGGCTGCGGAAAGACGTCCTTCCCGTGGTCAGATCGTATGGTCTCTCTCGTAATTGATAAAGAAGTTATCTAAGATGCGAGTCTTTCTACTCGACGCCCATCTAACCTCCATTCGATCACTCGAATGAACTTATATTGCCAGCGATTTGTGTAAAATACAATGCAGCGACAAATTTGCATAATTGTTTTACATCTAAATGATATTTAATCGATTATGATTATTATGTTTGATCGTTTTCTCTAATGGCACAATATAGCCATTAGGTTCGTTACACTCTGTATAATAGTAACGGGCTGGTCTGTACACAATTGCAAAAGCAATGGCACGCCGTTGGACATTAATTAGCATTGACTGCTCAAAAATAGGTTTATTGACCAACATCCGCATTATTTATGCGTCCAATTTCAAAACGATTGATGCAAATGTGATCGCTCGTAAACAATGCTTTTTATAGCGGGGGTATTAAACATTTTACGATTGGGCCCGTCTTTTGGATTGAAAACCTAATCCGTTTCGTCAGCTCTGTGTTGATTTTATGGGCGATTTGTGTGAATTCGTGGATGTCATGATGGAGCCTTGATCTCAGCCGTGAGCGGTGTCCAGTTTCGTTTTCGTTTTACGTCGCAATAATGGACGTCGTTACGTCCGATTCCGGTTCTTGCGGACTATCGGAAGTTATTAGGTCGATAGCTAAATGAATGCGTTGCGTAAAGCCTTCAAACAGATGGCTTTCTCGTGCGTGCTTCTCAAATTATACACTTTATTTTTATTGTTGTTACAAAACTGGCCCGATTTGCATAATATTTACATATGGAAGCGGCGCTCGAATGCACGCTCGTATTATGCGTAATGAATATGCGCATACGAATTATTTTTTTTAAAATAATTTTGTAATAATCGCTTAGAACGTGGAAGGCGACCGGCTGAATAATTCTTGCTTAATTCGCTTATTGCCCGGGTCTTCCACGTGTGTCAGACATTTTGGCAAGGGGACGCGTTTGACCCGTGCCGTGCCACGTGCGAATCATCAAATTGGCACGTCGCTTTTTTCACTTACATTTACTGGTATCGAAAATAGACCAGTTCGATCTGCGTTCGAAATCCAGTATTTCGTCATTGTTTGGGACGCGGTTGACCTTGGATCTGATGAACTCCAAGTTGTCCGCGCTCGCGCTGAAGTGTGCCCAATTGGTCTTTTGCCATTTAGCATTTCTTCGAGCTGACAATAGTCGTCTGAAATATTCTCGCCAAGTTTAGCATGGACCACATCGCAGACTGGTCTAAATTCATTACGATCCATTCCGGTGCTCGTTGGACCGTTCTCAATGAATTAACCTTATTTGACTTGAACTTGAACGCACATTTGATTTGAAAGGCAATTAACCATTCAAGGCTAATTAAAATACACTTAAAATTCGTATTTATTAATTTGCTCAGCGTACGTAATGTATTTTATTGCATTAGTCAATCACTTTCTAATTGTCTAATAACATGGCATTGAAATTGATAGTCATGGGATAAACAACGCACAACTATCAGTTGACAATGTTCGCCGCTCCTTACATATGTTTACGCGTGTAACATAAAATTTCATCGTTATTTTGTTGACAAAAATCATTAGCACTACATTTTAATTTGTTTATTTGATATCATGTGATGATCAGGGCGAGCCAGTTGGGACATGTCCATCATCATCTGGCTACCGATACTTTCGTTCACCTTGCTTTATTACCTGCCCATCGATCAATAAATTTTAATTACAGATGCAATCTGTTCGCCCTTTAATATTATTGTTCGTTTGTGTTCAATAATTAAACAGCCCCTGCGTTCTTCATAAAGGTTTAAGAAATACATTTCAAAATTGGTGTTTTATTCTTGTCCACCTTTCAGAATCCACGAACATTCGTCCATAATCATCTGACAAAATTGGGCTACATCAATCGTTCAGATGTGTGGCTTCCTCGTGAACTGACTGACTCAAATAAACTTCAGCGTATTTCAACATGCGATCTTCTTCCCCAACGACATAATAGCCACCCTTTTTTGAAGAGAGTTGTTACTGGAGATGAAAGTTGGATACTCTATGAGAATATCCAACGTAAACGGTCTTGAAACAAGGGTACAGAAGCTTTAACTGTAGCCAAATCTGGCCTAAATAAAGGTTTGCTATGCATTTGGTGGAACTGGAAGGGGATAGTTTATTATGAGCTATTTCAGCAAGGTGAAAAGATCAATTCAAAAAAATATTGTTTCCAACTAGACAATCTAAATGATGCAATTGCCAGAAAACGTCCAGAATTAGCGAACTAACGAGGCGTTGTTTTTCATCACGATAACGCCAGGCCTCATATGTCTTTGCTTTTCATAAATAAATTATTTACAAAAAATGATATAAAAATGTACCTTGATCAATATTTTGCCAACAAACCTGGGAAATTTTGGCAAGAAGGCATTATGAGGCTTCCGGAGAGATGGAGAAAGGTAATAGAACAGAATGGATCATATATTATTCAATCAATTTTGATGTAATACGAATTAATGTTTATTTTTTCTTAATATGAAAACGAAAGAAACTTATGGGATACCCTAATATTATTTTCCATGAATCACAATTTTTTTTAAATGTACCAGTTCTCTTTGACATTATAATTGGAAATGATATTAAAAAGTTAACCCAAGCGTTTGTTCCATGCACTATTAAGTCCCAGAGAATCCGTAGCATTCGGCATCTCAAATTGAACACAACTTAATTGTCATAAATAATTGTTCCCGACACCCAGAAGAAGCAAACAAATCTTCTTAACGATCTGCTTGGCAAACACAGAGAGAAGAAACTCGTTATTGCGCCATGAATCATTTGCGTATATTGTCGAATCTAATCGATCCGAGTTTTCATAATAAACACAATGCGCGCGCATCCTAGCGCCGTTTCATTCATTTTTATTTGCGCCTAATCGAAATTACAATACAATCTTTGCTCACGATCGACAAACTGTATGTATGTATTTTTAATGAATGAAATTCCGTGTATTAATTGGCATTTGCCTAGTCAATATTTTTGTACTGCGAAGAGTGTATTGACATACGTCTAGATGTGGACAAAATCAACAGCGCGAAGGTTAATTTGTTTTATGCAAATGTTCATTCCGTCTTTCTTTGTTTCAGGTAAGAATGCTTTCGAACAATGGACGATGGCCAAATTGGTAAGCCGAGTCTTCTGCACCTACGGCTTTTTATAAATCGGATTGAAATATGTCTTTGGTCGCATTGCATTTTGCGGGGACGCATATTTTACAGTCAAAGGATCCGCTCTTTTAGATTTTCTATCATCTTTAATTGCTCGCGGGATCTTTGCCAATGTTTCGCTAAGCAAATTCGAATTGTTACCCTCGTTAATATTCTGCAAATACCCAATGCAGATAATTCAACACGTTGGAGGGGCATTTACATAAAAGTATGCACGTTAAAAAGAAGTCCCCGGTATATACAAAGCATAAATTATATTCCTTTTACGTAACTTTATTCAACTCTGAACATTTAATAATTCACTTTGGTATGGCGTTCACGCTTCGCATAATTTGGTACTTCCTCCCGAACCTACTCCATGTTGTCCTCCCTGCCGGCTGCCACCCATTCTGCTTCTCTTTCATTTGCTCGTCTCCTTCTCTTCGTCTCGTCTTCTCGTATTCTCCCCGTGCCACAACCGAGTCCATCGCCAACCCCTCGCATTTCATCCCTTCCTACATTGTAACAATGAATGAATATTATCGTCGCTTACTACACCAAACAACTCTTGCGGAACAATTCTTCGGATATTTGCAATGTTTTAATTCGCGCCGGATGCGAAAACAATGCTGAAATAATTATTTTGGGACGGTCTTTTCCGTTTTGCACTTTTTATAGTGCCGCAACAGTCGGCAAACTGTTGCGGTATATCTCGGATATATTTTTGGAATCGACGACCTCTGGGAAATGAAACTTCTTATTGCTTCGAAATCAAAATATCGAATGTACATATAAGATTTGAACGAAACATCAATTATGGCAAAATCGTCCATTACTGCAATAGTTATTGCTCATGATAGAAAATGTGGAGGAGCCCTTATGATCTGGATCTTAAAAAATGAATATATCTAAAAAGTCATTTGAAGAACGACAATCATTCATAATATAAAATTATAACCTATTTTGTAAATAGAATGATTCTTTGGTGGAAAGAATCTTAATCCGTTGTTTAGGAACTACGCATATATGCGTTCGGATACAACTTCTCACATATACTTAAAATTCATCCTGGCACCAAAAATGATTCTATTTGAAATATTATTATGGGGTTATCAACAACAACATCAACAGTGTTAATTATAAGCGGTGGACATATGAATATAGCATCTATGTTTAACTCAATTTAAAATTAACTCACTAATCAAAGATTAGCAGAATTTTTTAGCTATAATATGAAGCTGTGTTTGTGTAATATAAAATAAAATAGGCGCACTATTAGTGTAGTATTGACACACACACACACCTCTATGTACATAAGCTGTCAGATACGAAATACTATAAACGATGCTCCCTTTCTTTCTGACGAAAATTGTCCCATGTAGTTTAAATTTTTGTGACGTTCATGCCAATTTGGCCTACTTTTTACATTAAAAATAAATTTGATAAGACTTGCAGATTGAATATCTTTCATTTTAACGGCAACTGGGAAGTGCAAACTTTTCTTAATGCTTCGAGAGCATAAGCACTGATGATGGCTCCTACGCATAAGCTTCGACCGATTTAGAACATGCATGGAGTTTCAAACAAATTTAATTTTAATCAGAACAGCATATCCGCCTTCTTGGAATTTCTCGAGGATTTAACGGCTGTTGATCATACAAAAATGCTCAAGTTCTTAAAACGCTGTTTATTTTTTGCACCGAGTGTTTTCGTCGAGTGGTTCACCATATCCGCGCGAAAAAACATCACCGTGGAATATCTTCAATATGAAGTATACATTCCACGATCGAGTCATCCGCGTTTGTATCCACCCAGTATACGTTCTATTATAAACATTTCCAAGAATCGGAGTGGTTTTTTAGCAATTTTTATGGTCAAAGCCGAGTCATGTGGTGAAAGACTCGTTCGCATTATACGTCTGTGTCGGCCAATAGCGACGGTTCGTTCATTTGCTCTGGTCGCCTTCTGTTTAGCCGGTTAAAGCGAATCTAAATCTGTCTCAGGCAATTAATTACGAAGACTGACGTTTCTCATTTGTGCTTCTTTTTGTTTCTTCTTTTTCTGACATCCCTCCTTCCGAGACGGCCGCACATTTGACACCGCGCTTATAATTATTGCCATAATATCTCCCCTTTATATAACCGCGTTTGTTTATCTCGCCTTAATTAAACGAGATAAATTCGAGTTATTTTTCAAGGATTTATATTCGTTTACCCCCTTTTCCATTTCGTACATAAGTTTAACAATAATCCTTTGGTAAACGCTGCCCGAATTCCCCTGTCAAAGTTCAACCTCAAAGGTCGCTCCCCCTTTTTGCGCCGAACTTTTAACTACGTTACAATGCCCTTCACTTCCGTTCAACGGGCCACCGAATTAATAATATTTTCGTCTTTATATTTCAACACATAATTCAATTATCCGGCATTCCAAGCCAGAACTTGATAATGGATGATAATTCAAAACTATACGTCACGAGCGTTTAATCCTCTTTTTAAATGGCATCTCTGCTATATTATTGTTTTCATTGTCCACTGCCTCCGAGTGCTTGTCAAACGATCTCATGAGATTATAAATTTGCCAATCATTCATCTATCATGACTTTGCATACAAAAATAATACAATGCACACGGAAATAATGAGGTGCAGTCTGTACGAGGGACATTCAAATATAACCCGGAATTTTGCTTTTTTGACTCATAGAAAGGGGACACCAAGTTTTCCTCTCCAGTACAGCTATGAGTGAGCGAGAAGTAACATCCTCTGTTGCGCAACGCGTAATTATTCGATTTTTTGTAAACGAAGACGTGAAATTCTGAAATTCGGTCTGCTGAAAAAGCGATGGCTACGGTATTTTGGGACTCGAAAGGCATTTTATTGATTGATTTTGACGATATATGACGCTAAGACTACTTATCGTAACAAAAAACGAATAAAACCGATTAAAGGGGTGTGTGGAACAGCCGATTAGAGTAGTTGGTGGACACTGTGTCAAAGGCTCACCACTATCCTCAACAGCCTAGACATACAGGGGAAAACGCTTTTAGGCTGTTCAAACGGCGACTCGTCTCCGTGGCTAGGTACTACAAATGACCGAACCGATACGAATACCATGGGGAAGAAGTAGCCCCTGCAGTCCGTCATCTGCTGCAGCCCCCTTCAAACTGAGCTTGGACTCGTGGTGGCATTGAACTCGCGGTAGTATTCCTTTGAATTTAACTTGAACCTTTGTCCTTCCTCCTCTGCCGTACCCTAAATTGTTTGAAGCTGGTTTTCCAGCAGAAACGTCGGGGTGAGCGCCTGGAAGCTCTGCGCGTAGCGTTTCTAGCGAAGTTAAAAGATCAGTGGAAAACTCTCTGTGTGGCTAGTCCGAGGTAACCCGGAACAGACCTTACAGCAGTGCAGGATATGGGATCGTACATTAATGATCCCCCAATCCAGTTAGTCGCTGTCTGTTATCTGTCCTTCTGCACGACAACGCCCAGTAGCATCCAGCAGCCGTAATTCGTAATAAACTCACCCAATTATACTGGGGAACTATGTTGAACGTCCACCTTACAGTCCAGACTTGACCCCATATGACTACCATATATTTGATTTTCATACGATCCTTCACGATTTACAGTCTTCCAGAAATAATAAGGGACATGAGGGTATTACCCTTTGAGTAGTGAGCCAATTTTAAATCATCATAAACTTAGATGTTTATGATGATTTATCTGCCACTTATCATCCGTACAAATCCACTTATCTATCAGGACCATCGCAGCGTGTATGAAGCTTGTATTTAAATAAATACACAACAGTCTCTGTTTCTCTCCAAACTCAACGTGCAAGACACTATTCGTCTCAACGTGTAAGAATGTTCTTTCACTGGAACTCGGACACAACATTGTGTCTTACCTCTTTAAGGGGTTAACCAAATTGGCACATAATTGTATGCATGAACTAGGCGTTGAATTGAAAAGATTAGCGTATAATTCAAATTCAGAAGACCTCAATTCGCTAAAATTTTTAATGAACAATGATTCTGTGTTTCTGCAATGATTTCGAAATAAAAATTTAGCATGATGAGATACACAGACGATCGGTACACACGACTTTGTATACATTCGATGCAGTCGGTATGTGTACAGATGTTTTGCATTCTTGGATTTGACGCCAAAGGCCAAATAAAAAATATATAATTCCCCTTTACTAAATAATATATGCTGTATCCATATCGATCAAAATATTTCAAAAGCATATATCAAGCAATCGATTTGACTATACTTGGACGTTGATTATAAAGCTCAATGCGCATTATGCACTCAATTAAGTCAATCTACAAATTAAACATGTTTCGCTAAAACCAATTGCCAGGCGCGACCTTGTCGTTTCTCAATAATCCAGGTTGTTGCAATGAGACTTGCTCGAATTCCGAGATTTGTTTTAGAATACGTACATGCATTTTTAGATCGAATGCAGCGTTTCCTTGTGCGGACACCGGCTAATTAAAACCGTAAAAGAAGCTTAATTAGCAGCAACAATGCTACGAATCAGTATCGCCGACCATGGATGGAATTCGTACTTAATTTTTCTGATGTTTATGTTCTAAATTCCAAGCGATTGCGGGGGGGGAAATGGTACAAAACCAGTACTTTATGGTATCATATTGTAACGGTGAACTAGCAGGTTTCGCACCGCAATCGTGATTTCATAATAAGATGGTTTACCATGATAGATGTAATCTATGGATGTCATATCCATGGAGATAATCGCACGAGCGTGATTCATGAACAATTATTTTAAGAAGTTTATCAACAGCGCTGCGATAACATGTTATTCCATTGAATGTTTTTGTCATAATAAAAACAAATAATATCAAAACGGTTCAATATGATTTATATGCTTATTTTTCATAGTGTTTAATTTCGCAAGATAAATAAAAGCAGGTCAAACTCCTCCGCATTTCGCGAAAAAAGTAATGATCCACGAACGTCATTGTTAACGCACCGCAAGACATTTTCATTTCGTTACATTTCGATCATCACACCTCGCGGTCTTGATGTGCATAATGTCACGGTTTATGAACAAAATCTGTTTTAACGAACAATGCAAACTTAGAAATATTCTTAAGTCGATTGTCTGAAATGATTTTACTCAGAGTATGCATGGCGAATTAGTTGTAAGCTGCGTAAAAAATGGCTATCAATTAATCGGATGATCTAAGAATGTACGCCGTGTAATGCTGTGAAAATGGGCGAACTGTTGCTGTGAGAAATTCGGATAACAATGCCTTCTGTTTTAAAAATATGTGTAACAAATAATCGCTTTAACTTATAAATGATTATGACCGTACATGTACTATCGAGAGAAAATGTTATTTTACGTCTCTTTGAATTAAGGGATGAAGCAAAACATTTTATGAGAGCGAGAAACTCGGCCCTACTAGAACATTTATCTGTCTGAGAAATAAGTTCGATGCCCTTTAAAAGAAGATGTATCGTATATGAGAGGAGGATTTAAAAATGTTACCACATTTTGCATGAATTTTTAATCGCTGATGACAGAAAGGGTGTTTTAAATGTAATAAGACAACACTTGAAGGCATCGACACTAAAATTTAATCGCTATTATCCCGAAAATAAGGATCCTCATAAAATAAATCTTTGGATTAATAATTCCTTCGTGAAGGACGTCGTATGAGTAGATAAAAATAACAATTAACCCTCTGAGTAGTGATCTGATTTAAAATCTTCATAGTCTTAGATGCTATATTTGCTTGTTGCTGTCAGGACCGCAGCAGCGTATATGAAGCTTATATTCAACACCCTCATCGCCATATGGCGCATCTTCTCTCAGGTGTTATTTTGGTCCATCCCAACCCTAAACATTTTACGTCGTTCTTGAGATATAATTTCTAACTCAATAATCAATAAGTGAAAAAAATTATATCAATAAATAAAATATCATTTTCCCACATATTTGCATATAATAGATATTTTTTATTATTTTGCAATAGGCTATCGCCTTCCACGAAAGATTGAACGTCCACTAGTGGGCGGTAGGGATCAAAATAACAAGCACTGCTTTATATATATCAGTAAATTATATGTCAAAATTTATATTTTGCTAATGAAACTCTAGAAAGTCGCTATTTTTATATTTATCTTAAGAAGTTAGTTAAAATATAGAATCGTTAGTTTCGTGTACGAAAACCACAAGTAACTCTAATTAAAAAATAGCACTTACAAGAGAGTTCTAACTGCACGACGATCTCAAGATCTGACCATGTTTCGGAGTCTCTCATCAGCCATACTACACTATTCATCCATCAGAAGATGCACCTCACATATGCACATGCATTTTGTGACAATAAAATACCGATGAACGTTTAACAAGCAACCGGTCTCGTTCTATAACGAATTACTACTGACAACCGCGTTAAAATCAATAGTGGAAAATCGATAAATTGTTTGACCTGGCTTCGATCTAACACTTTCCTTAATAAATATGCAGTTTTTTTACTTCATTATAGATACATTAAGCTCATATCCCAGTTTAAGAACATGAATTAAAATACAAAAACACTTATTTTCCAATGAAATTGATGAAACTGGTGATATGACACTATTTATGCTCTGTTATGAGCAACTTCTTTGAGTAGTAAGCTAATTTTAAATCATCATACACATAGGTGCTATATTTGTATGTCTGACATTTATCATCCGTGCAAATCCATTTTTCTGTCAGAACCGACGCAGCGTGTATGAAGTTTGTATTTAAATAAATAAACACTGTCGATAGCACACAATATTCGATCATTTCTTCAAGTAAACATAAACAATACACTAAATACTCTCTCCAAACTCAACGTGTAAGAATGCTCTTTCTGAGTCACTGGAATTCGGACACAACACTTTGTCTTAACTCTTTAAGGGGTTAATGCCATAAAATATTATTTTAAAAAAAATTGAATGGATATCTTACATACAGCTTGTCTTATTTAGGTTTATTTTTTTTATCAAATTATGTGATAGTTATAAATGTCACTAATACTAAAAATCAATGAGATCTTTATCTCACCTTATAAGCCCTTTATCTTATTCGCGGTTTTAATATATACCCCAATTGCCATTCGCGCGCAAAAAAACTAGATAAGTCGTCTGCCAGATAAAGATTCATTCATTGTTCACATGGGTAAATGGTGCAATTAATCATAGCGCAAACGTATTCGATCGGATATATGGGCGAACAATCGCCCCCCCATAACGTACCTATCGATACTTTCTCATAATTTATACAATGTAACGAGCATAAAATTAATTCCGTTCGCATTCAAACCGAAAGTCATTATTAAATCTGACCTTTAAAAGATAATCTATTGGCTTGTAAATAAGGCCTGAAAGCTTTAGAAAGTACCCGAGAAAAACTGGATTAAAATGGCGGTTCTAATCGCGGCGAAATCGTAAATATGAAGCGGTTGAATTTATCTTTCACTTATTTGCGGTCAGATTGCAATTGCAAAACTCGATCTAATAAACAATGACATGTGCCGCTATTTATAGCTCGACACTACGCGACCATTTCGTACCACATAAATAATTGATGTTGTTGCATTGAAACGCCGAAATCGCAGTGTGGGAGAGACGGTGAAAGTGACATTTGTACATCATAGAGAACAAAGCGAGGTTATGTTGCGTACGAATTTTATTGTTTGCGTGGCCGGGGAGAAATGGTGAACGTTTCGAGCGAGTGCAGTTCAAATGTAGCGGGGTGAAATTGCGCATTGATATTGCTACGATCAGGGAGAAATGGCGAATTTTATTTATACCATTCAATTGAAATATCATTATAATTTAGAGTAATTATTAATTTGTTCTACCTATTTTTGGTCATTCAAAACGAATCATTCCTCGTATATCTCTCGAAATACATGCAAAGACCTTTTTAAGTATTAACTTTGATGTAGGCCGTGAAATGCATGTTTAATTATCATGCATCACCCAATCACCATCCAATTATTATTATTATTGACGTTGTAACGTGATAATATTCCCTGGCCAATCAATACACATCATTTGATGCACAGCGAGGTGTTCGCCTTGCTTCCATTTTCTGGGAGGAGTCCTGCAAACATTTGACTTGTCAAAGCATCAATTAACATCACTCGGATTATTCGGTAATTTGGAGGGGGGCTCTGAGATCGAATGAAATCCATTTGAATATATATGTATCATTTAGGGGGCGGAGTAATCGTTTTTTTTTCTTGTCCGTGATTTGCTGCATCTTAGAAGATATTTATTTGTTTATATTTCACTCTGCTAAAAATGATTTGATTGGAGAGTGCGAGTTACAATGCAATATTTGCAGTATAAATTTCATTTTTGACTCCAAATATTAAAGACATCTTCATTCAGCCCTCTCATTCTTTTTTGAGCCGTCGTCTGAACGATGATAAACAACTGCAAATAAAGAAATGCGCCTCCTCTTTGGAGGCAAAGAATTTCGTTGTATACTCCAACATGTCTTTGAGGGCGTAGCCCTACGCTACTAAGAATGTGTGATTTCGGCAAGTCATTGTTTACATGACTTGCATTTTCCAAACCAAAATATTAACATTTAGCCAACAAATACAGTAGACTGGCGATAATATGACCCCTGTTTAATCCGACGCCCCTTCTAATCCGACATCCGAATACAAGTATAGTACATATGTACGGAAAAGCTTTGTCAATATAAAAAAATGCAAAAGGGTGTGATTCTGGACCGCATAAATTTATGATGCAAAAAAGAAACGCAAAAACATTCAAAAGTTCGTCTCCACCATTGATTATGGACCAGGCAAACGTTCAAGTATGTTTGATGAGGCTAACAGGTTTTTATTTTGTATAATTGCTATTGTCATTGTGTTTATGACGTTAATTCTATAATAATTATAAATACTATTTTGCAAAATGTTTCGGACTACACAATGGTTCGGAGGTCCGACACTGCCTCGCAAAACGCTTGTCGGATTACCGCGTCTCCTGTACGTTGATACCAAAATTTGCAAACATTTTATAGCGGATTATTATACAATCAACCCTCCTATAGTGTCCATTTCATTTGCGGTATCTTTTACGCAAGTAACGGGTAAAATACGCAAGGTCAGTGCCCTCTCGAACGTATTAGTCAATTGCATTTGTTGACAAAGTAAACACGTACAAATTTTGTACGAGTGCCTAACTTTCTATAGCGTGGTCCCTATCTCGACGCTATAGAAGCCGGCTTCTATAATCTGCCGGAGATAACTTCAAAAAACTGATCGATTGCTAAGGACTAAGATATCTTATATTATAGACCAGCGACTCTCAAACTTATGTAGTTCACGGACCCGCAATTTTTTTTTGCAGAAATATCGCTGAAAATAGATCTTTTTATAATGTTAAGTATAGATTTTTTTTTATATTTTCGCTGATCCCAGCTTAAGAGCCGCTGTATATAGACATTCAAATGTTCGTAGAAATAGCAGACAATGCAAATACAAATTCCACACGATGCACTTATCCAAATCGATCATACCTCAACGGGCAGTAAATGAAAATTGCTTTGATATCGCCGAGGTGATTAACACAATGTCTTACAATCGACGATGAGGTCGTTCATACCCGTCGGAGCAGGTGTTGAGCTATTCATACAGCCTTATCTCGATACACGTGTCTCGAAGAAGGCAGCTGGTTTCGGAAGTGCAATAAAATGCAGCCAGCTGTAAAACGAATGTGCACTGCTTTGGTAATTTCGAAACTGGCTCCACGAGCCTCGTGCAGTTGGCATAATCGCTAATGGATCGAGGGCATTGTTATTCAAAGCCGGGATAAATAAGGGAGGCATTTCGCGGGTCATTGGCTGATGCGATGAGGATTGATGCAGTTCGAGTCGTCGAGTGCTGACGTATGCCAATATTTACAACTTCAGAGTGAGTGCATTGTGTTAGATCGCGTTTTTGCATAGTTGCATTGCAATGTGCGAATCGCTGATGCAGAATGCGACCTTGAAGAGTGTGTCCATTGGTTGTTGTGGTGTTGAAAGTTTTCTCTCAACAATGAGCCCAACTGCAGCTGCATATTAAATAAGTATTGCAATAAATTCGCAACGTGCATTGCTCATAACCGGTTCGCTCACACCATTTTATGCCTCAAGATCAGATTTCGACATTTCCTTGCGGAGCGGATTTGCCAATTCTACGCCCGTTTGCGAGATAAATGCAATTTAAAGGTTAATGCATTCCTCGTGACTTCATTAATTTTTTTGCAGTACACTCTTTCGACATCCACTAATTTATGGCAAGGTCAAGCCTAAGACGTCCAATGACGTCCATCGATCGCTTGACGATTCTGCATTACTTATTCAAGTCCACAGACTGAAGTTTTTTCACGGCTTTCAATCTTGCATTTGCATATAATGAGATCCAACCGCATAAAAAAGTCCAAAATGTGTCGAGATATCATTACATCATTGTTGAACCGGTGGAAGTAATGCTTTGGATAAATACCTACTTACGCAACGATGTCTGCTATTTGCTTTGACACTCGCAATTAACCATCATCAACATTTTTATCATTGAACAAATACGTACACAATATCCTACGATAATACATTTTTACGATTGCGTCGATTATATTGATATGCATCGCCATTTTAAAATTTCATAAACAATCAACGTCCACAATCTAATGTCCACAAGAGGTGTTAATTTTTATGAGATTCAAAGCGTGCACGTTGAGCTCTTATCGCTGCCTTTTGAGTGCTCAAGCCGTCGAATTTCAACGACGATGACAATCTAAATTTAATTGAATTTTCCAGCTTATCGATATAAATACTATTTGTTTTGTGTTAGATTATAAATTGTGCGATGACCTCCGATGATGGCCAGTTCGTGACATACTCGTGATGTCCATTCGTCAGCGATAATCACATGATTTACGTCCAATATGCACGATTAATATACCCTTAGACAGTTTGTAAAATAGCATTATGGACTTAAATGCCGGAAGCTCTTTAATGAGTCTTGTCAATTTCCGTTGTTTTACCCTAACGTCGTTATAAATTATTCAGGGTATCTCCTAATGCACAACGGTCATTTGCGTCTAGAACAATGAAAATAATCTCCATACGACATTCTTCGTCACACAAAGAAACGTTTGAACTTATCGATATTATCGACGTTAAATGAGGATTTTGACCGAGGCAAACAGATAAAGTGGACGATTTTCATAGATGGCATTTTGAATAAATTTGCAATAGATATTGCTTTTATTTTATTTTGTAATCATCCTGCAGTTCATAAACGTGTCGAAAATCGCTTTTACATAATTCTCAATTGATCCTCCTTGGAAGAATTATGAAAAACACTTATGTAACGAGTCCCATTATTTTATTTGGGTTCCCCCACGCGCCCTTAAAGGCTGGCGATCGTTAACATTACCTGTATTTGGTTCATGCCCTTTCTGAACAATGAACTTCAGTTCTATCCAAAGCTCCATCTTTCCTGATGTCCTCGTAATCTTCTTCATAAAGACGCTAGTGTCACTACTAAATTTTGGAAGCACGAGCGTAATCACATGGTTATGCTTTTTTTGAGCATATAATAATCAATCGATTCAGTATTAAAAGATCTGTCATGCTATTCGCTATGATATCAACATCAAGATGATATCTGTGAACACTTATTCAACGGGCGATCGCGTCAAATGACGCTTTCGTGTCTTGAAACAATTTGTACAGGAAATCTACGATACTTAATCCGTTGATGAGGAATCCTGCATATACTGTTCTGCATAATAGTTCCAAAAAAACCCAACCTAACGTATAGATAGTGGTTGCTGTTGTAAAAAAATACTATGATAGAAAGTGTCCAGACGCTACGTTTCTTTTGTGATCGTACAGATCATAGAAAATGCCGCAAAAAGCTGTAAAAGTGGGCATAAGGTTCATATCTTCAATCGGTCCGCTTTTCGGACCGCTGATATGACGAATGAGCGCCTCGCGACGCTATATCATGTCTACAGAACGACTATAAACTCTCCGTTTTGTAATGATAACTTAGTATGTATTATAAAAAACGGATAGAGTCAATCAGTGTCTCATTTTCCATGATCAGTTCGATCACGGAAGCAACGTAGCATCTAGACGCTTTCTATTATAGTATTTTTTTACAACAGCAACCTCCATATATACGTTAAGTCTAGTACTTTTGGGACTATCTTTGTATATTATTTTAAACCATACATTATAATAGTATTTAATAAATTGCATTTATAATTGTGTTAGTTAACTTTAAAAAATAAATTAGATTTCCGAGGGGCGGGGAGGGGGCGTTAAGTTAGATACTTGCCACGGGCGCTTCATACCCTAGTTACGGCCCTGAGTTCATGTAATGGTCGAGCAAAATAAAAACCATGTGCAACTCTCGTCCGGGTCGGTATTCTGCGTTTTGCGCCCCTATACCAGTTTGGGCGTCTGCTTTGCCACGCCCTTATTACGGCCCTGTTACAATAACTACGATAGCTCAAATTTATCGACTTCAAGTTTCAACAAATGCATTATTTTGTTACTAAAACTGAAGACACGCATGTGTATTGTTTATTTATTATGTTGAGGCGAATAATTGAACGAATATTGTGTGCTATCAACAGTGTTGGGGTTAAAATATTGATATACAAGCGTGACTTAAATTGCGCGGTCCTGAGAGAAAAGTGGATTTGTGTGGACGATGTGCGGGTCAAAGGGTTAACTCTCGATTTAATTTCTGAATCACTCTTACATTCACAATGGTATTTACCAGATGTTTAACGCCTTATAAATTCGAAAACGAAATGATACGAATCCATGTAAATGATCTTCTCTGATCCTTTTGATGAGTATGCACTCATATGTTGAATGCGTAATCGAGTGATCTAGAGAAAGTATGCACGCATATGCTGCGATAATTTCCTATGAATGGATATTAACCATTTGAGTAGTGAAATAATTTTAAATGTCCGCCACTTATCATTTGTATAAATCCACTTATCTGTATGAAGCTTGTACTTGAATAAATAAACACTGTATCAATACATTCGTACGATGTACGCAAGATACTCTCTCCGTCTCTGTTTCTCTCCAAACGCAACGTGCAAGAAACTATCCGTCTCTGTCTGTCTTTAAGCTGCAACGTGTAAGATTGCTCTTTCTGAATCACTGAAATTCGGACACAATACTGCGTCGTACCTCTTTAAGGGGTTAAAATGGACCTTGACTTCATGTGGCTGCACTTTGATGATGATATACTAAAATTAATTGTATTTATCCATAATAAATATAATCATGTTTGTTATTTTCTAAGTAAGTATTTTACGAAATGCAAATTATATAATAATATTATTTAATTTAATTTCCACTTCAAGTCGTCGACAAGACGCACTACAATGGCTAAGTATAAATATTCTGGAAATTAATTACTACATAAGGACGACCATAATTTCATTGATTGGTCTATAATTGTCATTTCGTGACTCAAAATCTTGTTGTGATATTAGTTTTGTATACAAAGTCTGAAATGGGTTCGATTCTCGTGTGTTGTCATGTGTTGAAGTATCGTGAGTTGTGCTGTGAATTAATTTCAACAATTTATCGTGATATTCGCAATGTATTGCAACCGACAAAAACACGCAAAGCCTCCGAAGGCGTTTGACCTTCAAACGACCGAATCAATCCATTCGCATATTGCCATGTTTGAAATAAAGTTTGAAAGTGTTCCGAGAACTTGAAATTCTATATCGGGGAGTTCATCAGCACGTGTTCTTCCAGACGAATGCTAATGAGCGACCCTCAAACCGTTAATTTACATCAACATGTGCGAATCTGCTCTCATAAATATAGCATTCACAGTTTTGCGCGAAAATCCCAAAATAGACTGACAACAATTTCTAATATTATATTCGTGCTTTTAAATTGGTCTCACGGGTAGAATGAAACTCTGGTGTTGTGTGTGTGTATATAATGAAATAAGAATAAAACTGTGATCAGATCATTTGGAAAGGTGGTTGAATAAAATAAATGTTTTAGGACTAAATCGGTGATGCTCTATGAAAGGTTTGCACCGGCTGTAATGATGTTTCTTGAAGTACATGTATTTAATGCGTTATGAGTCATTTGCCGCACGTAATTGTCAAAGATCTGCAACTTTTTGCTCATCCAAAGCCAAAAAATGATGCGTTGATTCATAAATTCAAGTGTCATTCATTCTTCGCCAATATAATATGACTTTCTACATCTTTTGTTGAGCTGGTGGTGCTCGTGATCCACTAATGATCATCGATAAGAGCGACGCTCCTGGCAGGCTTCTTTACAATCTAAGTCACGTGCGCTTTGTATCTTGCACCACCACGTTCTGTACATCGGCCTTTGGACGCGAGGAGAAAGATGGAAGATTTATCTTGATGCTTCGGCTCGTATTCGATGTCCACGTTCTTCGGCGTGAGAGTGAATCATGAACAGCCACCCGCTCGCATCAGTCTCTCGAGAGAGCTCCATAAAAAGAGAACCGGTTCTCGAATACAATACCTTCGATCCCATTGTCGCTGGACTGCATCCCTTCCTTACCGGGAACGAATTCCAGGGTTGTCCGCGTTCTTCCTTTAAATCCGCTGAACCGTTAGAGCCTTGCAAATTGCCCCGGTCCAGTTTCTTTCCATTCATATATGTTATTGCATTCGGCAGATGACAGAATGAATATTGCGATTCAGCAATGTGTGATCCATGCTGCCATTTTGAATATCTTAAATACCCATACAAAAACTATTTTACACCTGGTCGTCTGGTTGAATGCTTGATGTATACAGTTTATATACAAATTTATCATTTCTAGCAAGAATTAATTCTCAAATATAATATTTGCATTTAAATGAAGCAACTAAATTTATTTATATATCAATTTGCATACACATCTCAGATACAAAGGAGCCAAAATGAGTTTTTTTTTCCTTGGTCAATTGCTTTCTCTGTTATTTTGAAATAGTCGAAATGGGAGGGTGAATTTAAATTTAAAAAAATAGAGCCAATTCACACCCAGGTAGTCCGCTGGGTGAGATATGGAAAGCTGCCTTCCATATCGAGTGCATGAGGAGATGAATGTATTATAAAAACGATATATATGCGACACTTTTCCATGAATGAATATTGACGAAATCCTTGTCATCTAGAAAGTAAGATAAGGCTCCTGAAGTCATGGGTCATGGGTCATAAAAATATCGGGAATTCATCGAAATTGAGAGTGAGATACCTAATAAATGTGATGGTACATATCCATTCTAATACATACATAAAAAATAATCTTTGTTTGTTCATACGTAATGCGCTGCCATACCGTTAATCAGATTGCAATAAAACTTCGTCCACTTATTCCTAAATATTGCGTGAGTAACATAGGCATAGTCTTTGAATATATAAAAATCAATGTTTGTTTGTTCCGTATTTAATGCGCCTTCCATACTGTTCATCCGATTGCGACAAAACTTTGTTAATTTACTGTTTACACATGCGGGAATAACACAGATATAGTAAAAATATTGTATGGATAAATACGGTGGTTAAATCGAGACGATACACCTTTGGATCCCAGCTCTTCAGCTCGCGCTACACGTGATCTGAAGCCATAAACCACGTAGTGCGTTTCTTTTCAAATTATTAAACGCTTATGGCATTGCAGCGCATGCCGGGTATTCGCTAGTGTATTATAAAAGCAATTTATAATGCAGCATTGTATGCACAATGATGTGCATAGCACCATTAAAGAAATTAATATCGAAGACACTATATTCTGCATGCTATAATTTTGCACCAAATAAATTCCTATGACTGTAGAATGATGCATATATATATTAAAATTTGATATAAATCGCCGGATAGCAAATGACGTGTACTAGGACGCATTTATATTCGTCATCAGTCATTCAATTTTAGCGGACTGATTACATAAATACGAATAAATAGCGTCATGATTATATTCAACAAAAAATATACAAATTCCATACATTTATTTGAATTCTGCATGCCCATATGCTATTTCTTTACAATTCGGGATTTCTAGTATTCCGTTCGCATGTATTGTGCTCCGAAAGTCACATTCATCTCGTTGAAAGGCATTGCACAATCCATTTAAAATCCCGGGTCAGCTTCAACCCTCGCGTCTGGCCACAATAGAATTTACTTTGTTGTTGTTTTTTTTTTCGTTGTTGGCTCATGCATCGCGCCTACATGGGCATTATTCTTCTTTACAAGCGAGTTGAAACACTAGTCAGTCAGGATTCCGAGACGTTGCAGCGGTCGGGATGCGAATAAATTACCCCCAGTTTCGTCGGTCAATTAAGCGACCCTCGAAGCCTGCGTTTCTGCACAAATCATACCTCTTTAGAAGTGGTTAGCGCGCCTCATTCACGCGGGAAAGTTTTTTGTTTGATCAATTGGTCCAAAATCGATGCGGGAATTGCGTGGATTTGGCAGGGCAAAGTGGTCAACAATGGCCGCCGCCGGGATGGCACTCAAATCCAACCGGTCGCCTGACCCAATATGCCTACCATTTTCGCTTATTAATGGTGTCTAAACAACCGGTTACGGATAAGTTTACGCTTCTTATTAGCGGCTCCTAGACGTGTGTAATTATTGTATCACGATTTTTCCGAGAAGTGGCCATATTGGCTTAATGAGTCGTTAAGATTGATATCTACGCCTTTGTCACAACAAGATGGAAGTGCCCCAGCGGTATATGTATATTGGATGTAATCGTGCAATTGTACTTTGTCCGTAGCCTTTTTTCTCGCCTCTTCTGAAATGTATCGTCTATTCTAGGTCAAGAAAGTCACCTTCGCGCTATGAAAAATATTTGAAGACCAACCGGTTTTGTCCATCCATCATGAGATCAAATGGCTGGTCGCTGTCTTCTACGTTTAAAAGCAATAACTTTTTTTTATCGCCTTGTATAATATACGAAGGCATGCGTCACCCAATCGTTCACCATTATAATGGATCTATTTTAAAACAAACAGCCACATATTGAGCGACCTTGGTCATTTGATAAATCGCCTGGGACGTGGTTGATTTATTGGGCTTTTGTTCTGTTAGCAAATATCTATAATGCGGCTTCGTCAGGTGCCAAGGGGCATTGAAATGCAACATATTAAATTCCAGGTTCTAATATTAATCACGTCAGCATCCCACGAGATGGTGTTCAAGTTTTCTTCCATTTTAATTGTTTGTTCACGTGGGAACTTCGCATTATGAGAGATCATTTACCACCTACGTTCAAATTTGATTTTATCGCTTTATTTATTGGCCGAGTGTTGAATCGAATAAGTTACAACTCCATATTGCCTTTGGATGAACTCCTTGTATACAAACGATTATTATTAAAAAGAACAGGATGAAACTCGTTTAAGACCGAACGATTTCCGTCAGATGGTAGCGCGCCCACCGTGTTAACTGCAAAATGTATGCCAAAAGAACGATTCCTTTCCCTCATTTGTTCTAATCAATTTAGCGCCTTATTTAGAGTCTTTCCTTCTGGAAATCTTAGAAATACATATCTTGATTATATCAAGTTGTATTTGATCGCTTTTCACTGATCATTTACCACCTTTCGCCGCCTCTTCTCCTATTCGATGGTTGAACGATCGATTCGAGCGTGGGTCATCCGAATTCGAATCTAAAGCGTCTTAGGGCAGGGCATAATCTGAAGGAATTCGTGCCTGATTTTACACAACTTAATTTAAATTAACTTAAAACATTAGCATTTGCTAAAAATTATCATTCACGATCAGGGAATCCAAACCCGGACAGTTTTAGGTGTTAATGAATCTCGGGATTAGTAAACGTAATCCCGAAAAATTCGGGGTTGAAATTTTTATCTAGCAGAAATCGTACATATCACCAGCACGATGAAAGCTACTAAATCAAAACATTCCCAGCGAAATGTGAGCGCTTTGAAACAGTGGCATAACTACTAATTAGCGAGTTTAGGCGACGCTTAGGGGCAGTAACTGTCTAATCTATGTATATACATATATACAGTACATATATGTTTTTCAAATTGTTATGTTAACCTTTCCCTACCGGTGATGTATTCACTACACCTCGACTCTAATAATGGGAATATCGATATGAAATATAATAGATACGGGGCTCAGATTTTTTGTATTCCTCCGTAATATAATTACGAATCACATCAAAGTATTATAGTATATAAGTATTCATCTGCAGCGATGGAAATAAATAATTTGTCGGGAAATCGGGAATTTTGCGAGTTTTAGTCCGTGTCTCAGCAGAAAGAAATTTTATCAGTCACATTGATGGTGTTATACGAAAATGGGGTCTCACTCAGTCATCAACTCGAACTAGGTCAAATATTGTATTTAGTTCTTTTATAAAGCATTGTTTATATAAATGGTCGCAATGACCTTTAAATCATCCGAAAAAACCAACGATTCAACGCCTGCAATTATGTGATACGAATATGGCATAATTCCAGATAACAAAATGCATTTTCGCTATTCCACAGAACATAAAAATAAGTCCGTATCGCAGGTTCAAAGACCGTATTGTTGATATGCCAGTGACTACTGCCATCGAGCAAAAATTAAACAACCGATAACAAATATCAAGAATACGAATTAAACTCCGGCACGCATTCGACGAATTAATTGGCTTCCGATTAATATTCGTGGATCGATTGCCTCTTCTTGGTCATGTTTATTTATACATAGCACACAATGTCATCTTCGACATTGAGTCATTGTGCGATTAAGAAGGTCTATTAGGTCGCACGTAAGATTATATTATAGTATGACAGGGTCAAAGACCACCGAATGAATACAGATTCGAACCGGGAGAAAAAAATCAACATCTTACATAAATCGTGTGGGTTTTGTAAATATAAATTGGAATTGTTAATATTGAACTGCCCGCATCCGAATAAGAACACCTTACAGCCCGCATAGGACCATTAACACATTTAAAACAGTTCGAAATAAAAAACGGTATTCATATCTGTTTCAACAATTTTTTAACATATTTAACGATGTACGATGACCCATTAATGCTCGGGGCCTTCAGGATCAAATTCAATCTAATGTGGGCCGATTCCATTACAGAATTAAATTGGTTGACTCTTACTTAAGCAGTAAAACCCAGAATTAAGGTAATACGTTTGACAAGACCAATTGTCACCAATTTATTTTGATTCAATATTTTTAGATAGTTCTTATTGTTCTATATACAGAACTAATGATTATATATGGCTGTCTGTAATTCGATTGATGACGCTTAGAGGCTGAAACCATGAGGTTTGGGACAATTTGGACAATATGTTCTATTTTTAATGACGTTCAAAATGTGTATGAAAAGACTGTGTATCACAGTAATTTCTTAATTGTAAAAAGTTTGCTTGGAAGCAAGAAGAATCGCTCATTGAAGACCGGGTCACATTCAAAGCATGCAAGGCAGAATGAAAACACAGTTGCCACTCATAATTAACATGTGGCACAATGTTGGTTCAGGTTTCTATGACTAACGAAATGTTTAATATAAAGAGCGCCCATTATATATTTACACTGTATTTATTAACACAATAAACACAAAGAAAAGGCAGACAATTTCTAATCTGTTGCGGTATTTGCCGAGCAGATGCGCGTCACTCTTGTTTTTTGGCCGATCGTCAGACCGGCTCCTATGAACTCTGATTCTGAGCGCTCATCAAATTATGTGTTAAATGTTTGTCTTCGGAGATTCACGAATGTGCCGCCACGGGGAGGGATCAATCAATCAACGTGGAATTGTGAAGTAAGAGACGGGAGCGCGGTTAACGGAGGGAAAAGGTTATTGTCCCTAAAAACCAGTAGCGACGGAGGGATAGGGCGAATTCCGAGGGGAACAAAAGGCAGTAGGCAGGTGCCTTCGCCTAACTCCGATTTATCTTCTTCTACACGTGCATCCAATACCCATTTATAAGAACGCAATTACAGCCTAACTGCGTCTCTCACTAATCATACAATGCCCTTTGTCTCTACCTCTATCCATTAATAATTCCTTCAAGAGCATGATAATCATTTAAAAAAATGTATCTTCACTTGAGAGATAACTGGTTTTCGACTACAACATCACATGCTTTATTTTATACGTCGGATTAAATTATCCTCTCTTTATTAAATATCATGAAATATTAGGGTGTCCCATAAGTTTCTTTCGTTTTCATGTTAAAAAAAATAAACAATAATTTGTATTACATCATAATTTATTGAATAATATATGATCCATTCTGTTCTATTACCTTTTTCCATCTGAAAAACAAAGCCTCGTCTGATCGCTAATTCTGGCCGTTTTCTGGCAATTGCATCCTTCAGATTGTCTAGTTGGGAACAATATTTTGTTGAATTGATCGTTTCACCTTGCTGAAGTAGCTCCAGTCCCACCAAATGCATAGCAAAACTTTTTTTGGATGTAGGCCAGGTTAAGTTACAGTTAAAGCTTATTTACCCTTGGTCTGAGACCGTTTATGTTGGATATTCTCATAGAGTATCCAACTTTCATCTCCAGTGACAAGTCTCTTCAAAAAAAGGTTGGCTATTATGTCGTTGGAAAAGAAGATCGCATGTTGAAATACGCTGAAGTTCATTTGAGTCAGTCAGTTCATGAGAAAGCCACACATCTGAACGATTGATGTAGCCCAATTTTGTCAGATGATTATGGACGGATGTTCGTGGAATTTCATTCAATTTCATTTGCGAATGATACTTATGGGATAACCTAATATTTAAGAACTTTAGTATCGACGAGATTAGGATCTCTTCAATATACATTCAGGCAAAAGGATCATATCTATACCATCTGTATACATCAAGCACTCGCCTCCACATGCACTCGATATTAAATGACAGATTACTAGTTCGATTTTCCGGTTCGGGTAACGTAAAATAAAATAATTTACCTGCGTTTAGGAGGAAGAAAATTACATATGTGTAATACTCATTGTTTGTCGACTCAAAACAACTTTTTGCGGGCGTATTATAAATATTAAACATCTGACTTAATTGAATCATACTATTTTCAATATTGGTATAATATATTGTGGAAATATTTATATGAAATATCACATATTTCAATAAAAATCGCATGAAAGGAGATTTCCGTGGGAGATAGCATTGGACGTAGATAGAAAATGGAAATAGGTTAATTAGGTAAAGTGGGATGTATGAGCGAATTGCGAAATAATCATTATTTTTTGATAGTTTTTTATTGTTGTTGGATATCAATCAATCATTTGATATAGCTATGTTGATTGATCTAATTGGCATCTGTGCTACATGACCTGCCTGAATTCGGACGATTGATGCTTCGCCGTACATGTCCATGACCTCCCGAATAGAGCCATATTTAATTGTTCATAAAAAAAACAGCTTGCATCACATTTCGAAAAAGTGTTCCAGGAAAACGGAAATTAATAGTCGTTATAAAGAGACACGTTTATAGAACAAACAGGAAAATACTATGTCAATTTTATACCATGCCTTATATATTATGTAAATACATTTTAGCGCAATATCCAAAGCATTCTCACGTTGGACAATTTCCACGTACAACATCAACTTCCAATACATGTTAAACATTAAATACACAAGGATGTCGAGGCAATCCGATTTCTAGGAATTCCTAAAACCGCAACATATTCTTGTGAGAATTTAATCGAGCACATGGGATACAGGTGAAAGGAAATCGCCAATGGGGGAAGTACGCCGAAAGCATTTTTGAATACCCAATAACGTGACCGAATCTAAATTGCCACTTTGCTCAATCGGCGTGTTTGAGTGAAAAAGTGGCAATCGCAGCCACCAAGAGGAAGGTCAAAGATTATAAGAAATGTTGCGAAACCTAATTAATGCGATGAGATTGGATGAAATCGTGTTGTTTTTGAGGAACAAGACATTTTAGCAGCGCGATAATGAAGCACGAACGGCACAGAAATTCGCTACAAAAAATTGATGCAATCTTCACGACAATTTGGCTGTGGGGGGAGAAAAATCGTGTCTTATAATTTCACGTTATCGGACGTGATTGACGCAAAAAGTGTGAATTGTTGCTGTAAAAATATTCTCCAAATATAGACAAATTTGCATCTTTTGTGTTCTTCCTTTGGATGAGGTGCTTGTATAAAAATGTTGAATGAATGTACAAGGACTCATGAATGTACGTAAAGACTCACTATAAAAAAGATTCCATTGAGAATTATACAGAGTAAAATTTATGAACTTGTAGAAGAAGTTATATAATGCTTTAGGATATATCAGTAATAGGATTATCAACTTTATCTGAGACATTTTTGGAACATATTATATATACATAAAAATACTATTTGTTTATAGTATTGGATTAAGATAATAGTAGGGAAATGGGCTTTCAACGATGGATACAATTATTTTGGAATATGTGTGATATTGATCGATAGCTTATTACGAAATTCTGGGACAATTTGTGAATTCAACCGGGATTCTGGGCGGCAATTTTAATTCCAGCCATTCCGGGATGGTTGACAACCCTAATCCATGAGCTATTTTATTGTTGATCGTCCTAGATCTGAGGAATGGAAGGAACCTAAAATATCCTTCATACGGTTGCTATGGAAAAAATGATGGAAGAAAATAGTCATCTTGGTTGCGAAACATCCACGATCGGGCGCTCTACGCGGATTCCAGGTTCTTTGGGTGTTTTCGCACTGGCACAAAAATAAACACGAATCAAATCAGTGCTCAGTTATTATGTTGTCAAAACAAGGAGAGTGATAACAATGACGACCTTAATCTCAACGACAAAAGTAAATAAGATAAGACTTAGATAAACAAGTGATCAGAATGGAATTATTTTATCAGTCATTCATACTCGATTTCGCCGAAATCTAAGAAAACATGTGTAACATAAATTTTACATTCGTGTGATTCATTGATTGTTATTTAAATTATATGCATTTATAAGATAACTATGCAACAGATGCATTCCAATGCTGTTGCAATTGCTTACAAATAAACAAGCTCATCTCGGTGGCTCACGAAGCAAACGTTAATTTCAACCACTTTACAACCACAAATGTTCTAGAATCGACGAATATCAATAACTGACAAAATCGTCCAATTTCCACGATTACATTTTAATTGTGTTTGTTATCTCATCCGCTCATTAGACAAATACGCTCGCATTATCATCGTCTTTGTCCGTCGATCATTAATCATTATTTAGCATTAATTTAGCGCGTCTCACTTTTGTACGTCATGTTATGAACACAACAAAGAAAACAGGCTCCCGTGACTTTAATAAGCGCTTTAAATATTCAAGAATAAATTGCTGCATCGGCAGGTGTACGTCTCTTCTGTGGATGTAACTGTCAATTTTTTGATTCATACAAGTGCATATTAATTCAGTTGCGTCTACTTTTTTTCTTCTTCTGCAAATAAGCATGATCTTCGCATGCATTATCTATAAAAAAAAAACACTTATACCCGCTGAAGAATATCAGTTAAATGGTAAATAATTTCGCAACAGACTGATAGTGCTGTTACCGGCGCGGTTTTTGCAACCATAATTAGTAGAAAGTGGAAGATTTGCCTCGTTAGCATTGTTCACTGAGGTAATTGCTTCGCTTTACCGTTGTGTCCGCATATTGTGTGTCTATTAGCAACCAAAGTAAATATATGGAACGTATCTTCCAAGAAGCGATTCAATTCCGAGTAACGATAGTGGAATGCACGCAAGGATGAGCTCCTCTATTTTAAGCAATGTATCTCGAGGTGTCCATTGCGAAAATGTATAGACGCTAATTATATTAATGGAAGCACGTGATATTTGAGCTGGACATATCGGGGTGTTTGACCAGCTCACTGAGTGATAAATGCCGTGTGAATTGGTGGATAATCAAATCTGGAGCACATATGTACACAGGAGGGGTGAATAAATAATTTGATCTGGAATGACTGAAATGGACCAATTTTAATACGAGGCATTAGCGTATCCTCATGATCAATTGCTACTAAAAGCGTTGAAATTCTTCAACATATTTTGATCAGGGCTTCGAACCGGAACGGAGCCGAAAACCGGTTAAACGGTTGTTTTTTCTGGAAAAAAAACCCAATATGAACCGATTCGAAAATATCGATTCAATGGGTTCGCTACTCATCTTCGTAAGAGCAAATTTGGTTGATTATACAATGTGATCTTTACCATTTTTACATAATATTGGTTTAATTGTATTCATCCAATAATACTATAATCTTTACTCTTTGTTCATCCTGTAATTGTCTTGTTGAATCAATAATTTAGATAATATTGTTATCAATCCAAATTTCAGCTTGTAATCATAAGTCATTATTATGTATTTTTCCAATGTTATCTCTTCCTATATATTTGTGAATAAAATTTTGCGTGGAAAATCCGGACTGTAAAGTTTTAATACAAATAAAAACATTTAGAAAAATCAAAAATTAATCACTCGGAGTTAAAAACATAACAGTTAGAAGCCCTGATTTTGATTGTTTTGCTTTAAATCGATGAATATAGTCTAAAACCAGTTATTTTTTGCCGTTGAACTTCTTGAGTCAAGGTTTTGCCTGCTTATTGAGCATTATCATGCTTTTTAGCTGCGTGTTGGTATAGTGGCTTAGATCCTGGATTCTCGTTATGAAGATTCTGTTTATAATCCAAATCCAAGTCGATAACAGATATGACACCTTAAGAAAAAACTTTCCAACAGTAGAGATATTCTAGTTAATCTCTTGATCTATAATATCGAGATAAGCTCAATCAATGAAATCAATGGAATCCTGGTATGTTTATCAGTATAAAAATAATAAACATTGCCAGACTCGCGTGCCAGACATAAACAGTATGAGTAATGTTTCAGAAAATATAGCAAATTCTCCTTTCCGACCATTTTTAGAATTGATCTGACTTAAATCTTCAAGCACAATAATCACAGGGAGGAATATGAATCTATAAAGGATTCTAAACCATGGGTTCAAAGGTGAATATTGCCAATATCATCCTATCAATCTAATTACATCCATCTAAAATACCACCTAAACCCAGTATTCAGGCCATTACAAAGCACTGCTGAGTTTGAGTGAGGGTGAAAAAGCATAGGCAATTTTTGGTCACTATGTTTTCTGAAAGTAATCATACATAAATACAGCACTATCGATTTGCTATGGATGATATCATTATTCAAATTTTGTTTGCCTCGCTTAAATTATGCCAGACTACCAGTTGGGTTCCGAGCGCCTCCCTAGGGGGGGTGTTGAAATTTTTGGCGACCAATAAACGCGAATAAATATCCTGCTTCCAATTCAGCCAAAATCCAAGACAAATGTAGTCTTAAAATCTGAGAATAAATAAGCTAAATGCTTTTTAAGCACAGCATCTGAAATATTATTTTCTGTGTATCTGAGGCTTTGTTGAAGTTGTGTTCTAAATGTAGGACAATTGGAATTATTAAAAAAAAAAACCGATGTCAATGAAGTCTTGTGTATTTTAAATCAAATATAAGAACTTTTAAGAAGCATATACTTCATATTTATATGTTTGTTAATTATTAATTTTCGCAGTATTAAATTATTGATGAAATCATGGTTAATGGATTGATCGCTCAAAATAGTATACTGGGAAATTCCCAAGCGAATATTCCAAGAGCAAAAAGTATATTACATTGAAAGTACGCATATGATGTAATTGTATCTTGAATCATTAATTTTATTATAAATTTGTATGTATTTTGGTTGTTTATGGAAGTTCTATCATTCTTGGCAAATACCCCCAATTCAACATGACCTATTTCCATACAATTCCGAGTGTTTCAGTATTCAATCCTTGTGTGTGTTGTAGTCTTTAATAGTCTATAAATAACCTTGATAGATTCTTCAAGAAAATGCTTTTCCTATAAAAATTTCCCGAGCATAACATAAGATCGACTTATGAAGAAATTGATATTGAAGGGATTGGGGAATATCGAAGGCAAATATTTGATACTCACACTCTTCTCCCGACCCCCGGCGCCCGAAAGAATCGCTATTAAGGACGACGGAGATTATTTTTGATCGCAGATCCTCCGTATAAAAATTCATATCGTCGTCCCAATATCGACTTGTAATGCCGATTAGATGGTGTTCACTCGACCTGTTTTAATGTCGACCTTCGTCGACATTGTAAATCTGATGTGTGGATAGCCACTTAGTCGACTTATTAGCATACGTATACGTGATAGAAGACCTCGAAATACCTTTGTTCACAACAATTAACCTAAAAACCGAAACGGTCTTAACAATGCAGAGAAGCAGAGGTTAAATACAATGGTCGGTCGTCGGATCACCTGCTAAACGTATCTAATTAATGACAATGACTTTGGCGTGATGAATGGTGCTTATTTCCGTTATTTTTTGGTTGTTCTTCGACATCGATTATAGCATTTAAATATTTTTTGCGGATCGAGGCCGTATAAAAGACATTAGCCGAACAAGTCAACAGACGAACAAATTTGTACGAAATTTGACTTTCTTAGTGCCGCATGTCGATATATCATCATGCATTGTACTTACGTAAAGTGCTGATGATGATCACAATCATCAGCAAAAAGGATTCAAAAACAATAAATCTATTAGTCCCTCGACGATTCTTTTGATATTAATTTACAAGGGTGAAACAAATAAGGATGTGGGTGACCTGGATGAATTAATATATATAATAGATTTATAATAATAATAGTTTGAACTGTAGGTATTCCCGCAATTAACACTTTGAGTAGTGAGCTAATCCAAAATCATCATAAACATAGATGCTATATTTGTATGTCCGCCACTTATCATCCGTACAAATCCACTTATCTGTCAGGGACCGTCGCAACGTGTATGAAACTTGTATTTAAATAAATAAACACTGCCAATAGCATTTCTTCAAGTAAACTCGATTCGAAATCGATTCATTATATCATTCTCATATCATTATTAATCGATAAATTTGGGTTAAAGATCTATACAATGTACGCAAGATACTCTTTCCGACTCTGTCTCCCATTCACAATCTTCCGATCTTCAAGATACTCTCTCCGTCTCTATTTCTCTCCAAACTCAAAATGCAAAGCTCTATTTCTTGTCAAATTAGCTCGGTATTTTTCGCTTAGGGTACACTTTTTCGGTCGGCATTAAAAGGGTTAATGATCCAAGCACGAAATTACATCACCAAGTCCACTGATAACGGAATGAATTTATTTCGAGAAACATATCAAAATGTAGACTTTGAAAAGCTGAATCAACAGTTCTATAAATGAACGAAATTACACACGAGCGCCATGTGCTCAAACAAAGCATTCGTCTGACTTATTCGGCTTTCAAAAATAAAACCATTCCATAGATAGCCTAACCTAGATAATAATTAAATACAGGAAGACTTTCTACGCCGTCGCATGCTCATGCCAATAGCCCTTGTTTGCCTTCTTCCCACGCTTCAATTTATTTTTGGTTCGCTTTTGTGTGCTAGTCGTTCTCCAAATATGGCGTCCACCACGACCACATGCCACGCCAATACATCCTCCGTGTATTAATTATCAGCTATTGATTCCATTCAGCCGTAGTGCAATCGATACGCCAGTAATAGTTTATTAGGATAGTGTCCAAAGAGCCGTGTCGAACGAGTTAGTCGTGCATTTTTATGGTGTAGTTCGATTGGCGAGTCCTATTGGACGCGAACACCGTTGGAAGTGCTTCTATGACTGGACTTAACTGTCAATTGTGCTAATAATTCGACCTTGGTTGATGGCATCATATGTGACAAAAATATTCAATCATGCTATGCAAATCGATATTTAACCTTTTAACTGCCAGAGCGTAATGAGCGCGTACAAATGCGACTCGCCAATGAGTCGTTGGCATTTAAAAGGTTAATGAACATGCCGAAAGTTTGGGACAATTTGAACGCTTTAACAATCAAATATTCTTCTTCTGAAATTAATTCAAGACGTTGACTGAGTGGATTCGATTAGTCCATTTTTGGTTTCTTATCACATGATGTTACCGGTTCTACATGTTGTTTGGAACCGAGGCATGCTAAAAATTCTAAAATACGTCTGTCATCAGATTGTAATTCTGTGGGAACACTTTTAAAATATGAGATGATGAATCTGCATCAAATAAAATTCCCATAAGTCAAGTAAAGGTGTCCCATAAGTTTCTTTCGTTTTCATATTAAGAAAAAAAAACCAATAATTAGTATTAAATCAAAATTTATTGAATAATACATGATCCATTTTGTTCTACTACCTTTCTCCATCTCTCCGGAAGCCTCATAATGCCTTCTTTCCTCAATTTTGCGATCAATTTTGTTGAATTGATCGTTTCACCTTGCTGAAGTGGCTCATAATAAACTACCCCCTCCCAGTCCCACCAAATACATAACAAAACTTTATTTGGATGTAGGCCAGATTTAGCTACAATTAAAGCTTTAGTACCCTTGGTCCAAGATCGTTTACATTGGATATTCTCATAGAGTATCCAACTTTCATCTCCAGTTACAAGTCTCTTCAAAAAAGGTTGGCTATTATGTCGTTGGAGAAGAAGATCACATGTTGAAATATGCTGAAGTTTATTTGAGTCAGTCAGTTTATAAGGAAGTCACAAATCTGAACGATTGATGTAGCCCAATTTTTTCAGATGATTATGGACGGATGTTCGTGGATTTTTTAACAGTATATCGCGGGTTTTCTTCAACCATGGCTATGATTAGATCTATTTTCATTTGCGGCGAAAGAAACTTATGGGAAAACCTAATACATATGCACTTATGTGTCCATCATCTGTGATACTGAAATCTATTAGTGCCTCCTGAGATTTTACGACGACGAAGGTTATAGTAGTTTTGGATGGTTCTGTGAATTTATCTAGTCCTTTTATTTGAAGTTTGTTCCATATGCCGTACATACATGAAGTCGTTATATTTGAGATTCCTTCTGAGATATTTTTGTTACATGAGAGATGGAAGATGTTTCCAAAATTCTCTCAATGTCAAATCCTTCTCTGTTTTTGCAATCGCTTGGACAAATTTTATTCTGAAATAATGCATCCGTTGAACAATGCTTGTGGTGTTAGGAGGTAAACAAGGCAGGGCTTCGAAAAAAAGCCAAATTTCACAATGCTTCTTTATGAATGAATGTGCTTTTTAACATTTCTTGTAAAAAGTAGGGTGACGTTGAATTGTAAAAATGCTGAAGGTTGACTAACTACATATTGTTTACAAATCAAAGAAGACCCAATCGATTGCATCATCTTATTTAAGTCTTAAACTGACTGCAATTAAATTTACAAAACAGGATTAAGTGTATATTTTTAGTGTCTAACAGCAATTAAACTGTGTGGTTATTCAAAGTGGTATGTTGCAGTGACATTTAAATTTTTGCAGTCGATGCTATAACAATATATCGACTATGCTTGCTAGCCACGTCGCCTATTGACAGATACGAACTCGATACCTAGCATCATATGAAACCGACATACTGTCTAGCTCAGTGTTTCCTAACCTTTTTAGTCTCGTTACCCCTATAACCTATCAGAGAAACTGATTTTACCCCCCTTTAAAATTTTGTTGAAGAAAACAACATATATAATACATACAAATAGCCTTTATTTATCATGAAATTGCACAAAACTACAGGAAATTACAATTTTAACATACTTCCTTCATTAATTTAACCCCTTAAGTGGATATGACGTATATATCCGTCAAGACCAAAGTCCATGCAAAGTGGGTATGACGGATATATCCGCATTGTGAAAGTTAAGCAAACCTCAATAGAAAATGACAGATATGTCCGATTGCATTGTTGCGTACGTTAAATGTAAGAATGATTCATTTCGGGAACTGACTTGTTCGAGCTTGATGATACTATTTGATGATACTACTTGATGATACTATTTGATGATACTACTTGATGATACTATTTGATGATACTACTTGATGATACTATTTGATGATACTACTTGATGATACTATTTGATGATACTACTTGATGATACTATTTTCGTATACTAGATATGACGCGTCACTACGGACACTTTTAACAATGAATCAAAACGTTGAAAGGATTTTTTAAGATGATTTAAAAGATGGTTAATGTGAAAGTTGAAATTGTTTTGCATTTGCAAGTTTTTTTTAATTTTAGGTTTAGTCCAATTGCGAATACTTTTTTTTAAGAAATCAAAAATCGATTTTTTTATCTGCCAACTCCTTGTGAACATTCTCGGAATGTTCTTTAAGTTTGCTCGGTTTCATGTTCTCTGTACCAAGAACTTTATTACATATGACAAACTGAGGCTTTTCCATATTCCTGTCAACAACATTGTAGAAATGCTTCTTTATACAAGCGCTTTTTTCCAGAAGCAGAAGTCATTTCACTTAAAATACTGTCACAAATGCGAAAGTGCAAATTAGTGCTCGAGTAAACTGAAATTGTATCGTCTCCGTCTCTCGTCTCTTCATCCCTCTCCTTGCGAAAAGGATTACTAGAAAGGCATTAGAACACAGTGAGAGACTTCTTGGAAGAGAGTGCAAGCCATATGACGCTCATCTGTCATTTTATTATTATATCTACATACTGAAAATGAATATTGTCATTACCCCCGCAAAAAAGCCGTTTTACCCCTCGAGGGGTAATTCCCCCCAGGTTAGGAACCACTGGTCTAGCTGATATGAATATCAATCGCCCTTTGGGTGCGCTCCGGAATGTTAATTCCATCAAAACTATCCATTAAATCGAAGCTTTATTGACCCATCTGCAGCTGAATTGCAGACAGTAATCTGAACAGTCGAATCAATTGGCATTAAGTAGTCATAAACGCTACGAACCCGATTTTGATTAACAACATGTATTATACTGTATTCGATGTCAAGGTTGTTATTAATGTTAATTGGTCAACAGCTGGCGTAGTTCATTGAAGCAACTGGACAATTTTTAAGCTGAACGTTCAACTACCAGCTAATTGTGCAGACTTGGATCTTGGAATTTGGGTCGATGAAAGTTTATCCAGAAATGTCAATGATCTTGCAGCCGAAAAAAAAAAGTTAAATTGAAACTATGCGTAATGGAGCGTAAAAAATGTAGATTGACATTGATAAATCGATCTGAAAAAAATTATGGATCGAGAGAAAATAGGAAAGAACTTCGCAGAGTAGGAGTAGAAGTGGCGACTCAAGGCTAGTGGGCGGCTCTTTCTCAACACCAGGAATGGTGCAACCATAACACTGCAAAAAATGCCATAATTTTTTGCATCCTCTGCAGTGAACCGTAAATCTTGACGAAACCCAAAAGAATATTGCCAAAAAAAAAAACCGGCCGGAATCGATTAGGCGGAATTTCGAAACGACCATTGACTCATTCGCGTATTTCTTATTGACAAGTCTCTTTTATACGCCCTATTGTCACGTAATTTAGGGCTTTTCGCAAAATGGGAGCGCGCGATACAGTCACGCAAGGCAGGGCTAGATCGAAGCCCGTATCACACGGGGCGATTTATCGCCTCCCATCTGTAATGGGACGCACACAATAGAAAGTCGACGTACAATCGATCGATAAATATTTCATAGAGTTACGTGTACACAAATGGCTCGTCATTTTTTATTCATGATCGTTTGTATATTCACAAATAGCAGCACATCAATATTTTAGTGCTACCTCATCGCCTATACAGCCGGCGCTCTGTTCGTCCGATCTTTTAGCAATGCTTCGCCATAGCGTCGTTTCTGCGCTTACCCTTGAACAGAAATGCCGCGATGCCTATCTGTAATAAAATCGCGTGATTTACGAACAAATCTGAATCGACTCCGAAATTAAGCCACCTCGCATTTATAATAATAGACAGAATTCGTCACAGCCGAAATTGGCATTCGAATGCTAAATTGTGGATATTTATGTAACGCATAAATTTTGCATCAGCATCATAATTGGAAACATGTTTTGCATATCCTTGGCGACTATAAAAAATGAGATACAAACTAGTTATGCGATATCGTTGAGAAAAAATTGATTATTTGGGCCATATTGCTAGAGGTCAAAATACTGAACACGTGACTGATAATATTATATAAGAAAAATCGAAGGACATAGGATTATTTACAATAAAAATACATTTCCTTACTATATAACATTCATTGAATATCAAATATGTGACAAAATAATGACACAAATAGAACTAATATCATCCGAAAAATAGCATATCTTCAACCGTGAATTGTTTAATTAACACGTTTATATGCTGAAGGGAGATTTTATATTGTTTTTCGTCGGAAAATATAAAAAAATCGCTAGGTGTCGACTATCCAGAGCCGTATGTTCAATCGGTCCGCTTTTCGGACCGCTGTTATGACGAGTGAGGACCTCGCGATCGGATGCCATACCTGAATATGTATGTTTATAGAACGATTACAAACTCTCATTATGAAACGAAGTTGTTTGAAGAAGACTGATCGAGTGGATTTTTTAAATTTTACAATCGGCCCAAAATATTGTTGTCTTACGATAAATTGGCTTATTGACGAATCCATCAATTGTGCAATGAATTTTGCTTGAAAACGCGTTGTTACAATGTAAATCTGTCCATGGTTGAAATTGTACTACCTTCTACTAAAATAATATGGTCAATGTCATTAGAAAAACCGTTATGCGTAAATATGTGTAGCATTTGGATGATCCTTTATTATGATAACTAGCCGAAATATTTCCACTCCTGTTCTATTATTTTAGCTGTGCGATGCTCATTTTTATTCTGCATTGCTGAAGAGCACCATCAAGGGCTTATATTGCGATTTGAAGCGCTTTTACATATACGGGGGATGAAAATCAATGCACACTACAATGTTCGAAGCGTGCCTTATGAACACAAATAAATCCCCATTGTTCTCGAGTACATTCCAGACAAAGCAAATTATTCGCAATACCTTGAATATGATGGGATCGGAAATTCGAATCGAGGGAAATTCAACGAATTGATCAATGGGCAAACGAAAAGTCAAAGTTGTGTTTTGGGTCTATTCGGTGAATTTATTGAAGTTTCATCGATGATTCTAGTATTCATGAGGTTGGAGTAGTTGAATTTATCGTGTTCAACGACCCAGATTAAGCTGTTGAGTATTTTTATCCTAATTAATTTTATTTTGCTGCAATAATGGTATATTGACGTAATTTGAAATGCATCAGCTGTATTGACCTCGGTCGAAATCTAGCTCTCGTTTTAGCCATTGCGATTGTGCTTTTTAATTTGCTGAAGGTTAGTAATACAAATAGGTTTTTTTTGGATTCTGATCAAGGACAAGCACGATGTGCTTAAAAATATCGGTGTTCAAAGATTAGTGTGTAATTGGGCTTTAAATTCTTCAATTCATGAGTCGTGATCAAAGGCCTTTTTGAAGCACATCTTTCTGTGGAGTAATTATAATAACATGGACTTAAAACGTCCCCCCTGTCAATCAATGTTTAAAAAAAGACTGTATTTCAAAAACATAGTACCGAATGATTAATCTTTGGTCGTGCCTGAAATGAAATACTGCCTACGCCTGGCGGCGGAGCAAAGAAGGGTTGAAGCTATTATCGTCAAAATGGTTACCCGGGGGGTGGCCAGGCGGAGGGTGAGAATGCCGAAATGTCATGGTTGACGGGGTAGAATGACGGTTCCCAACCTACCCTTAAATCCAAAATATCAACTTGATAGCAAGAGGGAAAGTTATTTTACTACAAAGACTATAAACGTGAGTGACGTAATTGTGAGGAGTTACTGCCTATTTATATGCGAATTATTTTATCTTCGCGGGGATATAAAATATTCATCATCGCGATGGTCGCTTTATGTACCTCTTAAGTCACAACTCTTTATAGAACAACAATAAAAATATCATAACACAAACACGCCATCGTCGTGACGCAGACTTACATCAAAAATTTAGAGACGCTCCGGAAGACGCGTCGTAAAACGAGGTCGAGATTCGAGACGATATAAATTCACAAAAGCATAAAGCGTATATAGGGCAACGAGATTTAAAAATTAATTTCATCCCCTAACGAGAAAAACTACCACGAAGCCGTCCAAAAGTAAGCCTAGAGCTCGCAACAAGATCACATTCGATAGCGCCGATTCAAAGTCAATTCGAAACGAGTTCCCCAAAGAATTATTTAGCAATGTTGCTAAATATTCAATGTATGCAAATCATTCAATAGAAATTTCTTACGTATCTCGAAATCACATAAGGATAAAATATTACCGGTACCCGGAATTAATGCCGCTTTTTCGGCGAATAAAACTTCTCGTCTGACATTTAATTTATTAATATTGATCTTATCCGCTCGAGCATTATTTAAATATGTACTACTAACGTAAAATATCGGTTATAACTCTACACTTGACCCTTGATATATGCGATAAATGCGCTCGGCGATTAACTGTGCAAATAAAAATCGCATAAAAAGATACGGATCTTGTGCAATTTTATGGGATATGTTTGATTCTATTATTGATAAATCATTTTTTTGCCACATTATGTATTCAATCGATGATCCAGATATTTCTATTGATAACACATCCCTTGCGACAGTATTTAGATTTCGACTCATTGTATTCGTGCATTAAGCCGTTGATGAGGAATCCCGCATATGTTGTCTTGCGTCTTATCATACACTCGTATATTGAACATACATAACCCAAATTTATCGATTTTAATCTTCAACAATGCATTATTTTATTACTAAAACTTTTTTTTTGCGGAGGGGGGAAATCTTCAGAAGACACCACCATTCAGGTGATAATATGGGATGTTCATCCACTAAAACCCCTCTCCTGTTTAGTTACGATGCACAGGCTTCTCCTTTTTCTTCGTAACGCACGTTGTGTATTTGCTCCACACGTTCCATGTCCCAGCATCTTTGAGCATTGAAAGGATCATTATGTTATGCGAGAGCGTATTTACTGTCAATTAATCACGTAGCACATCCCTTTCAGTGTTCCATGCTGGGCAGTCGAACGTCCCAAAGCAGCCATGACCGGTAAGGACCTGGGTCAGGTGGTAAAACAGCTGGTCATGTTTTCTTCTGTTCCACTCTTCCAGGTCTGGAATCAGTCAGTATGTCCATTGACATTTTGTGGAGCTGTTCCATCAGAACTGCCACACCGCCATGGTGCTATCTCTGGCATTTTTGTTCCATTTTAGACAGCCTGTCTCTTTTGGGCGAGCAGATCAATTGGCAGATCGGTGCTTCTACGCTGTATCCTAGCCATGTTGAGCCTGGCTCTTTATGTTTGTAGTGCGTCAGTGTGACCAGGAATTGACCTAGAGAATTTGATTTTATGCTGGTCGATCGTCAGTCGAGGGGGAACGAGTTTTCTGTGTCTTGTGAAGAAGATAGCTTCGGTTTTGTAGACTGAGAGCTCCAGACCAGCTTCTGTTTGCACGCAGTGTCTCCGAGATTTAGCGGTAACGAAAAGAGCCACATCATCAGCAAAGGCAACCATTTTGACCCCTTCGGCCAACTAAAACTAAAGACACGCAAGTGTATTGTTTATATTAGCGCGAAGAAATTAATGAGTATTGTGTGCTATCGACAGTGTTAAGGTTCATTTATTGATACACAAAGATTGACTCACACTGCGCGATTCCGTGAGAAAAGTAGATTTGTGTGCACATACGAATATAGCATCTACGTTTACGTCACTTAATCCGAGCTTCAAAAATGGTGTCAGAATTTTGCATCTTGCAAGTCTGATTAGTCATGCCTTTTTGAACTTAAACAAAAGAAGGAATTGTGTTGATTCGATTTGTCTTTTCCCAAACTATACTTTATTTGGGTTACTTGTCTATCTTTATAAAAATGATCACTGTTTGCATTTGCGGATTTAGTACTTTAGCTCAATTTAAGTTTGAATCCTCCTGGACTTGATTTTTCAGCTTGGGATAAATACTGATATTCGACCCTCGATATGCGCGCGGTTTCTTAATACGATTTCACTATTACGCGGTATCAGGCCAGAGAACGGCCTAGTTTTTCGATTAAAGATTGGTATTTCAACTACGATTTCTAAGCTCTTTTGCGATACGAATAACGACTATACAAAGTTATCTGACATTAAGAGGGTTAAAATAGCTTTTTTCCATAGTTAGAATGCTTTATAGTATGAGATAAATTTGCGAAAAAATGTCATTAATCGGCTACTAGTTGTTTTTGTCCGTGATGTATTCAGCAGATTTAATTCATTTAGTGCCCATATATCTTAATATGTCTCCACGGGATCGATTTATTAGAATGAAATGCTCGAGCATCTCAGAAGACATAAAGCGATGGTTCAAAAAAAGAAAACCTGATCCTGCTCTCGACAAAAAAGGAGCATTGATGGATACGGCATTCCGAACATAGCTCGTTCGTCCCGATACACACTCGATCATCAGATACGTTTCCCACTATCGAAACCTATTAAAATATCCTTTCGGATAAATCTCCGACCGTTTGTATCCGAGTGCGCCGTCGTAGAGCGTGATGTATAGTCGAAAATTTTTGACAAGGCGCAATTACCAGAAAGAGGCTTTTGTGTCTAACAATGGACGATATAAGTTGCATGGCTTATGTAAGCACTTCACAGTTCATTTATTTTCGTATAAACGAAGAGAAGGTGAGCCTAGTCTAATTTTACAGTTAACCGAGATCGGATTATGTGTTTTGTTCGAATGAAGAGAGAGGCGTGCAGAAGAGACTGGTTCCGGTGTGTAGGTGGAACCGAGTGCCAGATGATAATCGTGATTCTCTCAAAGGTCAAAAGGTATCTTCCATTAATAACGACCGCTTTTAGAACGAGAAAAAAAGGGGACCCGATGGCGATATGGATCTGCTTCGTATGCCCAGACGCTGCATCGATCAATTGGATAATGAAAATGGCGCTCGGGGAACTCCACTCGCTCTAACGTAATTACACCGGATAAATTGCTCTTCAATCGCGGAGCATAATCCTGTTTGGCAATTAATATTCTTCAAAAAATGCATTATGAATGAAGACATTATTTTAATGAAATTAACCTGCTCCATGGCTTCCGTTGCGTGTCAAAATGGCGTCACGGCACCAACCCGTATATCTGTTATGATTACGTACTTCAATCATTTCACATTCAAATACTATCTCGGGCATATGTACACTTCTCAATTATTCAAAAGCACTCCATGTTAACTCAATTCGGCGTTTAATTTCATTAGCATTACCATTTGATATCCAGTACTCGTATGTATAATATATTTTAGATAACGGTACTTGGCGCAACACCACCAATTCCCAAGATTAACACCGCAATAAAATAATATACACCCGAACTCGCGTTATTTATATTTTTGATGCGTAAAAACGATGAACATACAGTATACTCTCGATTATCTGGGTGCAGATTGTCCGCTTTGCGTTGGTTTTATCATGGTTATTCGTGCCTGAAAAATATTAATTATTTTCAGAGCCATAACAAGCGTCTGTGGCAAGTAAATAAATTAAACCCCCCCCACTCCTCTTCATCCTCCAGAAATCCATTTTTTTAAAAGCCCTAAAAGAGGATAAAGTGGCCATAAAGCGTGTATGTTCAATCGGTCCGATTTTCGGACCGCTGATATGACGAATAAGCGCCTCGCGATCGGATACCATACCTGAATATATTTGCAGAACGATTACAAACTCTCATTATGAAACGAAGTTGTCTGAAGAAAACTGATTTTACAATCGAAAATATTGTCTTTGTCTTTATTTTATTGCGGGCTTATGCCGGCTGGATCGACCCAATGATTAGACAAATTAGTATACTTCAATGAGTGTTTGTTCATGTAAAGTAGAATGATCGAGTGAATTAAAAACCATTTGCAACTCTCGACCGGGTCAGTATTAGCCCTCACCATGCCCTTGTTATGGCCCAAAATTTTTGCCCCCTAATGTGTCATAGCAATAATGAAGCGTCTTTATCATCACAGTCTTCTAAAAACTCTTGCTGATGAAGATGTCAACATGATCAATTTCTGGAGAAAAATTACGATATTGTATACTATACATAGAATAGCACAATCATGGTCAAAAGTAAAGCCAGAAACACTTGTTCGATCACGGAGAAAGATTCTTCCTGTCATGAAAACCCCCCTCTAATAAATAATAAGTATTAAAAATATAAAATAAAAATTTGCATTTTAAATATGATATTATATTTGAAATCTAATGTAGAAGTTTGATGATTTGGATTGTCCGTGTTTTCAACTTATCCATGTTTTTCCTCCCCAGCATTAGCCCGGATAATCGAGAGTCTACTGTATTTAATGTTCAAATAGTAAGCGCATTTTATTAATACAATCGAGCGTGGACGTCAAAAAACTATATTAAGACAAAATTAAAGTCTGCAAAACGCAGCATTCATTTTGACAGATCGAACTTCGAATCAATCAAACAATGAAAAATGATTCGACTGTCAGCGATTTTATTGCGTCATTGCAAACTTGCAATATTTCCGCTCAAAATATAAATACATAAACATATCGCTTCGCTGAAAAAATATCTCAAAATAGGCTTAATAAAAATGCACCGCTATGTTCTATGTAGTACAGATTTGACGTTCACCATATTTCCCTCTCGCGCAAACGTATGAAATCGATCCACGCATATTGAACATGGACGCTTAAAAACGCATCAAGACCAACGCGCACTCCGAGCACGGCGATCATCTGACAGATCGATCTTCGTTCGCCTCAAACAATCGGCAATAATTATAACGCGTTCGTTTTTATTGTGCCATTATGCACTCGGCATCCCACGCTTCGATATGTATTTACGCCATGTAAAAATGTGCCGCTAATCGCGCGTTCGAACGCGGATTTGACGTTCACCGCGTTTGCCTCTCGGCTTGCGAAAGCGATCTATGCTAATTCGACGTGGACGTTTTTAAATCGTATTATGACCGCGGCGCGCTCCGAGCACGAAATTAATTTTGACAGATCGATCTTTGACGCGTCGAATCGATCAAAAATTACTCGGCCGCCAATGTTCTAGTCGTGTCATTAGTAACCCGAGACCCTTTGCTTCGAAGTTGTGTATCTCAAAGGTCACCCGATTATTTAAAAGGTCATCAAATACATTAATAAAATCTGCTCGTATGCAACAATTCATTTGACGTTCACCGTCATTACCGCACACGTATTGTTGTCGTTATTAACCATTTAAATGCCCCGCGTGATAAACGGAAACTGTCCCCGCATGCCATGATATTTTGAATATGATTTGAAAGAATTATTTGATAATCCAAAAATATATATCGATACAATATATATTTTCGAACAATTAAAAAAAAATCTTGATTAAACTATTGATGATGCGTCAGTTGACGTATTATTCTCCATTTTTATTTCTACATAGGGGCCATAAATTCACAATTTATAAAAAAATATTTTATAGAATTTATAAGAATATATATATAAATAACAAATATAATATTAATAAAAAAATTAAATAATAAGTTTATTGTATATTATAATAATAAACAGAATATTAGTGCCGTATATTTATATTGGCAAGTAAATTGAGCAAGTTGTCTTAAGAAAGTTGTTCAGGCCACTTTTTTTGCTTATACATATATTAATCAAATATTATTAAAGGAATATATATCTACTTGGTTAATAGAAAAACACAGATGAACCAAAAATATTTCCATTGCTTTAGGACGCATTGAATATTTATGGAAAAAAATCGATACGTGGGACTGTTATCTATGCCCAAGGACTATGTATATTTAAACGAAAAATTAAGCTTTTTTAAAATATTAATATTCTTATTACATAAACACAAATTATAAGAACAGTCAGAGCCGTAACAAGGGTATGAAGCGCCCGTGGCTAATATCTAACTTGCTTTCGTGAAAGCACAGATCATAGAAGACCCCGGGTACGCATTTATCCCTGAAAATGCCACAAAAAGCCCTAAAAGAGGACGCATTGGCCAACCAGTCCGCTTTTCGGACCGCTGATATGATCTTCTTCGTCGATTTTATTAATTACGCTCATATACCTATATTTAATATTTGATCTGTTATGGTGCAGGGAACCGTTGCCAGGGAATTGTTTGTTTGGATTCCATTGGAATTTAGCAAAAGATATAATTAAGTTATGCTAGGTAGTTATTACCACAGGATTGACGGCTGTCAAATTGCGATATGGGTTCCTGCTTGTAGACAAAAAAAACTTTGTTGATTTTAATTTGTAGTCAACCTTAGTGCTCTTGAATTCATACCAAATTGTTCCAACAATATTCTGGACGCATCCAGATATGTCACCAATGAGCAAATCAAAATATGAAGTGTGCGGCTATAGACGCTTGCGGCACATGGCAGGTTAAATGCGGGAAATTGTCAAGCGTTTCGACCTTGTCCGAAGAAATGCAAATAAGTGCACGCTATTTTTATGGAGCTATTTAAAACCGCTCGATAAGCCGATGAACGTATTAAAAATTCAATGATTCAGGGCTCTACATGTGTACCGTCTGACCTGGTTGCAATCACTGGGACATTATGCACATACCGGCATTAAAACTCGAATAAATTTATTATATAAATTATTACACATATTATATTTTATGTATCCGTTACTGAATTGGCCGCCAGCAGACGGCGTAGCTGAATAAATTTGCATTTTAAAGAGCGTATTAGTAATATTTATCGAACGGATAAGTTCATGGCGGTGAAGCATGGCGTCTGTTTCGCTTCTTCTATTCTACCTTCTCCGCATTTTCTCCATTAATAACTTTCTCTCTACGTGAGAGATCTCGTGGGATAACAACAGTACCGTTGTCTATTTTATTTGGCCTCGTTTGTGCCCGTCGGTTCAATATTGTAAAAAAAAGACCAATCTTATTATGCAACATAACGCGCTCGTTATCTTACCGCTCTCTTTTGTAATTTATTACATTGCCTCTAATAATAAGCTTAGTTTTTTCGGTTATTGTTCGGAGAAGATCTGACATTTGTTATTAAATTTGCTTACGAGTGTCGGCGATGCCAACGCCGTGTTAACCGGCGAGAAGATATCCATCAATTTGATCGACGGAGTCATCGATTGCACATTTGGATTTGCACATTTGTGTCCGAAATTGGCCAGAAAGTCTCGTTAAGCCAAGGTCATCCTGCTGTCGGAGTAACTGAGCCTATGTTGGATCAGATTCCATGAATTTTAGCTGCAAAGACTATTTCAATTCGCATAAATTTACACATCATTTGCAGCTGCCTTTAAACGGTTGTTTTAGTATTTCCAGTTTTTTTCGATCGTGTCTTAAGCATATGCGATTATTTCAAAAACTAGTTGCTTCGAAGCGATTTTTTACAGCCTTGAGATAAGGTATGTTTCAGATCACTCAACTTAGTCATACATTTGAATTATTCGATCCATTTAGTGTCGATAGCGATATAAAATGTCCAACGTTAATCGGTTTATCGGACGATCTTTTTTTTTTACGGTAGAGCGATATCATCATTGATTGATGACGAGAGTGCGACCCGTGATAAGAAGTGCCAAGCATTTTGTAATATTCTTAACACATACGTCGCCGCACCACCCCCTATTAAAAAATATGCGAAGATAGTCCCAAAAGTACCAGACCTAACGTATAGATGACGGTTGTTGTTTTAAAAATAATCTAAATAAAAAATACCCGCGCGCAACCATGATATGTATTTGGTACACCATATGAAATATTGCAAATTTCCGAACCCCATATCTATTATATTTCACATCAATATTCCTATTATTAGAGTGGAATTGTAGTAAATACATTAAAGGAAAGGTTAGACGAAACCATACGAGCTGCCAAGACGAACAGCGCAGTGGTCGACCAAATGAGGTAACCACTTCAGATTGGACGACCGTTGATTTTAAGTGCGCGAGCTAGCAGATATAGTAGGCCTTTCAAAAAATGCCATACACCGTATATTAACCGAAAATTTGGATACGAGAAAGCTGTGCGCAAGATGGGTGCTGCGTTTGCTCACACGGGGACAAAAGCAGCATCGCGATGATGTTTCAATTGAGCTTTTGGCGATGTTTCACAGCAACAAGGCCGAGTTTTTGCATCAATTCAATATGAAACATGGGTCCATCACTTCACATTTGAGGCAAAGGAACATAGAGATCCTCCATTAAACTGAGGTGTTTATTGGTCCCGTTATTTGGATCCATGTCCGCAAGGACACGCTCATTCTTAACTTCGATTGGCCACTTGGGCTCTGAACTCTTGCTAGATTTTGTAACATAAAAGCAAAAAAAATTAAAATAGCAGCAATAATTAGTAAGATAGATAAGTATATAGTTCTTATGAGTGAGGGGGAAGTCTAGGTTCTTTCGGAGTCTCATTTATCTCGAATCACCTATGTAAGTTAGCCTCTAAGGGAGCTTTCATGATCGTGCAAATCATAGAAGGTCCCGGGTACGCATTTATCCCCTAAAATACCGCAAAAACCCCTAAAAGAGGACGCAGTGGCCAACCGGTCCGCTTTTCGGACCGCTGATATGACGAATGAACGCCTCGCGATCGGACGCCATACACGAACATGTCTACAGAACGATTACGAGCTCTCATTACAAAACGAAGTTGTCCGAATCAAGAAAAGATAAACAAATTAGTATATTATATTATAAAAACGGACAGAGTAAAATCAGTGTTCTACTCTCAAAAAGTATTCTTATCGATTTAAATAAACAACAGCTGACAGTTGATCTGCCACAAGTCGATTTCTTGGAATCTGTATTTATCCCATAAGTTACCCGCGAGAAACTTCACCGATTCACACTCAGCGACGAGCGTGTTAAAAGACTTCTGTTGCAAAATTACCTCTAAATATACTACTTTGATCAACAGGATTTTTTTGGACAATGCACATGCGAAACAATATTAAAGGCAAATTTAAAATGTGTGAATTTTTCATATAAACGATAGGATTTTCCTCAAACGCAATGTAAAATAATATACAAGCCGATATCAATATATATCAAGCCTGTTGATAATTCATATCAAAGCCTCAAATGTGACCTTCATAAAACATTTTTTTCATGAATCCAGGAAGATATCATGAAAAATCTACATCGGAATCGATTATGTTGCCAATAATTATTCAAATGACAGTCAATAAAATGCAGATATATTGATTCGCCCATGGCCAAAGTAGTTTAAATCGAATCTTTTCAGCGCCGATTTATGATTATTGCAACATTATAATTATGATTGTCGATCTATTAAACGATAATGTATTCGTGCTCGTAAGAATTGAATTATTTGTTTTTATATATTCATGCTCTTCATTCGAATCAAGGATATTGAGATTTTTTTGAATGGCATAATCAACTTATACTAATAATGTTGTTTATTTTCCGTTAAGCAACTTTATGAAAATTTAAAGGCAGCCTTAGGTGACCTAACCTCGCTCCTTTATTGCCACCAATTTTAATAATCAAAGACTCCATCGATTTGGTACCGGTTTATGATCGAAATATCCGATGTGGACATTCCCAAAGACTCCGATCATCGAAACTATAAAAGAATACATGAAATATTTATCTCATCTGCATGTTGGACAACGTGGCTGTTCATCTTTTGATACAGCTGTTAACTTTTGCTAATCAACGATGATATAGTATACATCCATTTAAGAGTGGCTTTCTCAACGCCATATAAATGTCATGGCCATTTATTTAATATATTGCCAACTATTTCAAAGCTTCAGTCATTCATGTGGCTATTTTAAGGATATTCCTCAAAGACGTTCTTATACTTTATTCTATGATTATTCGATTCGACTGGAATATTTCCTCAAATTGTCCAACCGAGAAAATAGCAATTGATGATTAGATCATAATTCAAACCTATTTATGATGAAATTCGTTTATAACGAGCCTCAGGCATAAATTTTCCTTTTTTCTCTGATTTTCTGCGATCCGACAGCGAACGGACCCACGTGAGATAGTTCATTTTGGAGCGTATGTGTGCAATCCTTACATTGATCAGCTGATTTATGGGAGATTGATCCATTTATCTTAAATCCCCTCGCCATATAACATGTTTTCGGTAATAAAAAGTTCTCATATAACCGTTTCATCGACGAAGCACAAATACCTTTGGACTAGTGTTGTCTAAAAGGCCATTCGGTTTTAATGATGCACTCGTTAGTCTGCTAAATTGAGAGTTCATTACGTTTTAAATCGATGCGCGATTGAGTCTATTTGCAGATCTAGGTGGATAGCATTGAACAGATGATCTATTTATCCAATGAGCGATTGTCAGCGAAAGTTTTCCAGTAAGTCCGCCATCCGTACATGGGCTTCATAGATGGCCATTCCTTTCGCGATGCTGGCAACTTGTCTTCGGTTGCAACAATGTCGATTGCGACTTTTTTGCCCGGTTGTCGGTTGCACATAGATGGCGACCAGAGCACGATTGCTGCAGATTCAGCAGCTCGGAATTCCAAGTGGCTCTATTCGCGGATGGAAATGTTAAGTCCACGAGCAACGCGCTCCAGAGCGTGAAGAGGCGGTATTTAGCCGTGCTTAACTGGTGTGAAGTATTTGTTGGAAGTCGAGCGTTATGTAAGCGGATCTAGAAAAGGCCAATTAGGGCATATGTTGATGACTATGACTACGATTATGTGGTTGTCGGCGGTGCGAGGACCACATGGCCGACCACTTTTTCGTTATCAGGCAGTTTGTTTACCGTTTATCAACGCGGTGTAAGTACGACAGGCTGTATTTACATAGCTGTTATCTGTACGTGGCCCAATTCGTATGGTAAATTCCTTCCACGACTATCGGTGTTTGCTTGCACCATGTTAGATAAGGCCTGAGGCACAAAGCCTGACCTTTATTCAACCTTCAAGCTCGGTCTTATCGACTGCCAATTTTCGGATCGGGCCTGCGACCGGAATCCGCGAATATCCATCACTGACTTCCAATGACCTTAGCAGATTGTGATCAGCATATGTTAACGACTCCACCTGCCTTTGTATCGTCTGAATTCTTGGGCTCTTTGCTTATTGTGACGCGCTGCGAGCATTGTTTTGGGCTGGACGATAATCGATATCAAATGTTCATTACTCTTTGTGTCTAGCGTGTTTGAGGCCAAAATCCGTCTCGGGGAACGAAGCGAGTTGACCAAGACTCGTGTGATAAGCGATTGACAAATTGCTTCACTTGTTGTTTTGTACAGTTCCACATTAATAATAGAGTCGAGTGATAACACTCGATAAGCGCTTTGGAATACGGCAATTTATTAATGAGCTGATCACGAACCGCACCAGCCCAATAAAAGAGTTAGAAAGTCACGAAGAATGAATGACAGCTGAATTTATGAATCGACACATGAACCCGTTGCTGCTTGACTTTTTTTCGTTTTGACATAAATTTAACGAAAAGAACTGTCAATGATTGAAAAAACTCTCTCTCTTTGATCGCTGGATGTCAATTTTAGATTCATTAGATGTCACCGAATATAGAACTCTTTCAAACGCGAAAAAAATATTGAAATTGGACAGCTCTCTATTCATTAACAACAAATCAATATTCAAATCCTAACCATATAAACATTTTTTTTCATTTTTGAATTTATGCGTTGCTTTTTTCCATTTTTCATCAGAAATTGTTAGCTGAAAAATGAAAACTGTCTGTTGTGTAATATATAATAAAAAAGGCTCGCTACATATAAACGTGTTACGCATGCGCGCATCATAGCGTTTCTATGATGTATGCATTGACCTGTTGAAGAGCGAGCAAATTTAAAATCGATGAAGTCGTTGATGTCATAATCGCTTTGCGCCGATTACTTTCTGTCAGCTCCTAATCAGCGTAAGACAATCTTCAATTGTAAATGAACACTTGATAGTGAATACACGACCACGTCATTTCTTTACATAAACAATGCACAAAAAATCGATTCGTTTGCTCCTCCTTTAGAAGGAAATGATAATTGAACAAAGACTCATTCAACACGCAGAGAAGAACGGCAAGCAGTTAAATAAACAAACACTCTCGATAACACACAATATTCGGTCGTTTCTTTGCGTAAACAAACAACACACTTGAAATCGAAATCATTATAAGTCGATAAATTTGGGCTTAACGATCTATACAATCATGCGATGCATGTGAGGAAGCTATCCGTCTCAGTCTCCCGAGCTGCGCTAAGTTCTCTCTTTCTCTGTCTGTCTCCGAGCTTCAATGTGCAAGAGTGCTCTTTTTGGGACATGAGAATTCGGACATACATGTATGTCGATGCTCCCCAACAGCTTAAATATGGACATACAACAAACGTTTCTTCCTCTTTTTCCAACCAACTATCGCTTGGAGTTTCATTTTTCGTGATGTCAAATTAATTAGCCATTTGTAGAAATTTTACTTTAAAAACACTTCATCAACATCGATCATTGATCATCACTTACCGTAGCAATCCTTTTTCTGTGTGTGTGATCACTTCACTGCAGTAATGGGCATGCTAGTAAACCATGCACAATAAACCACGCTCGTGGAATCCGCCCATAACCAGAAAATAATGAGAATTGTTCATCAGATGACAGCAGATCGATATAGGTCCTTATGTTGCTATATTATCCGAATACCGTGCTATTCGCCTAATATTTGCAATCAATAATGATGGTTCTTCCAAATCATTGATAGATTTGCTTTCGACCTTGGAGTTAAATAGCATATTAACTTAAATCGCCCGTGGTTTCATCATTGGCAAATAATTTTCCAACATCATTATCATTCAAATGTTCAAAACCTCAAATGCAATTCGCATAGTTCCTAATCGACAACGAACGACTCCATGCATTCGCGTCCAATTTTTCCACTGCAGATATATCAACATGCAAACTGCATTCTTCGAATACTAATTTGGGACATAAAATTTAATAACACGTAGAATATAAATTTGTATTTGAATTGATTCGATGCATTGATTTAATGATGGAATAATTCATGCTCGATTAGCGTCGCGGTGACCGCTTTTAATTGAAACTTCCATTGAAACCAACGATTATATTAAAACAGAATTTACTTATTAACGTCGGTATTCAATATGTCAAAATTGTCAAACGCGCCATATCAAAAATCAGATTATACAACGATTTTATCAGCGGATATCACATGTTTTTAACTTTTGTGTTACTAATGGCATTGTTTGCATTCTTGGTATTGTTCATTTAATTATATTCCCACGGTAGATTAGTGCGTTATCTCAAGAAGATAGCCAATTACGAAATTAAGACTTTTGTTATGAGAAGACGTTACATATTGCCTTATATGTACATAGTATTATCGGCATTTGAATGGGCGAATTGATTTATATCTAGATATCAATAATCACAATGCTGTATTAATTGCACTTGTAAATATTATCGATTAAATATTGTACGATAGCAAATTTATGATTCACTAAAGAGTTTGCTTGTGTGTATGAAAAATTCATGGAAAATCAATTTGAGACGTCTTATTTGACTCTTTGAGGACTGATTAAATCGCATCAGTTGAATTGATTTGTCTCCGACTGATTCTATATCTAATGGTTTTCAAACGGATATGGAAAAATTCAATTGTAAACTTAATGTTTATTTTGTTGTCATCTGATGATAATTGATGTGATGACTCTTTATTTTGAGAAATACAATTGAATCTTTGTGTTCGTAAAACATGATCGGAAATCGCTTTTCGTAATATTTAGATGTATAGATCTTTACAGCACAACCTTGTCATTGATGTCTTCAATGTATGATGAGACGCAAGACACTCTCTCCGTCTTTGTCTTCGATTCACTATGTTTCGCACTCAACGTGCAAGAATGCTCTTCACTTTAGTCCGAATGCATATATGCGCTTTATAGGGTTAAAGGGTAGATTTTGCAAAGGATTAGTTAACTCGTTCCTTGCGAAGTACGCATTTGTTTAAAATTATTTATTTCCGTCGCTGCAGATGAATACTTATATACTATAATACTTTGATGTAATTCGTAATTATATTACGGAGGAATACAAAAATTCTGAACCCCGTATCTATTACATTTCATATCGATATTTCCATTATTAGAGTCGAGGTGTAGTAAATACATCATCGGTAGGGAGAGGTTACTATAACAATTTGAAAAACATATATGTACTGTGTATATGTATACGTAAATTAGACATAAATTACTGCCACTAGGCGTCGCTTAAGCTCGCCAATTAGTAGTTACGCCATTGTTTCCAAGCATCCATATTTTGGCGGGAATGTCTCAATTTGTGTGGTTTGAGGTGTACGATTTCTGTTAGATAAAAATTTCAATCCCGTTTTTTTCGGAATTACGTTTACTTGTCCCGGGATTCTTAATCACCTAAAACTGTCCGGGATTCCGGGATTGGATTCCCTAGTTACAACCACTTCAATACATAGCGCGTTCAATCAAGAAAAGATAAACAAACTTCCATTCATCAATAAAAACCGGTGCAAATGTGTTAAATTTAAATAATGATGCTAATCCAGAACAGTACACAAGACGTCATTTATATAAACACTTAGATAAGAGTGATGCTTGTGGCTTAATTATCAAAACAAACGCCTGATCTCAAAACAAAACCGACAATAGGGCATTATTTATGAAAACGCAACATTTGCCAGACCAATGTTGGCAAATAATATTTCTGAAGACGAAAACAACGATATCTGAATGAAAATGAAGCTTCGAGGACAATCGAGAAATTATTAAGATAGGTCAGGTAGAAAAAAAAGGTACGGTTTGAATAAAGACCGGGATCAAGTAGCATTCTACGAACCGATGGTTAACGAATGTTAAGAAATGGGATGGGGTGTAGTTTCACCGCCATATGAAGAACACTGCCCAGTCTTCTCGAAAAATGTACCCATCGAGATGGCCGTAAAAGCGCCCTTCAATGCGTTCAGTGAACGCAAATGAAATTCGGAGGTCATACTGTCTTTAACCCTTTGAGTAGTGATCTAATTTAAATTTTTCATACATGCTATATTTGCTTGTCCGCCACTAATCATCCGTATAAATCCACTTATCTGTCAGGACAGCAGCAGCGCGTATGAAGCTTATACTTAACACGCTCGTCGCCCAATGTGAATCGGTGTTGTTTTTCACGGCGCCCAAATTCGATAGTGAATGAATAGCGATGCGATATTATAACACCCAAAATAAACATGAATGACATGTGGCGCATCTTTTCTCAGGTGTTGTTTTATCTTATATTGATAAGCTTGAATGTGTCATTAGTCAAATTAATAAAAACAAAGTGAAGCGAACAAACAAGGGTAATCACTGAAATTCGTTCGCAAATACGCGATCATCCTACCATACAGGCTAATTAATATCAAGTGCATGCCATGGTGAATGTATGATATAAACGGTATGGATATCAAAGGCCCTAGTTCTGCAGTGGACTGCGTGTGGATGCATTATTACTGCTGATATCTCGACGATGCAGCTCCTTCCGCCATTAATTTAGCAGCTAGATCACATACCCATTATCTATTGTTGAGCAATATATGCTCCATTGTTCCGATTTGAACTCCTAAAAAAGGAGTCGCCATGAAGATCAAATGGTAATAAATTGATTCGGAGATAAAATACATCCAGTCATCATATTTTACGAGCCGAAAGCGGTCTCCGCCATAAATAACGTTGTCATTTTTCTTTCTATCCTCATTCCGGCCACCAATTTGACACGAAAGCGAAAACGGCGAGATTGCAAAATGGCTGCTCTCCGAGAAAACACATTTCGGTCGAGGTTTTTTTTCTTTCTTCTTCTCCGATCGCGTGGGCAACCTGACGTGACAGGCCATTTATATGGCATTAAATGTGGACCTCGAAGAACTCGGCATTAAAAAAGCGAAGCGGGAGAAATTGTTTCGCCAAAAGACAGTTAGTATGCGTGGCTTCGTTCATACGTTGCGTCATTCGATTAATGGTTTATTTACGGCTGCAATTTGTCTCGCCGCGACCGAACTTGTGTCATCTTCGCGCTGCTGTTATTTTAACTCTCCCTACTTGCATACGCTCGTAAATTGCAAGCTTTAGTATTTTTTTGTGGAAGAGTGCCAACACTCATTATAGAGCAATATACCCAAATCCACGTTCGATATTAATAAAATATTCATAAAAAAAACATCATGCAAAGCAGTGTGACCCAAATCTGAAAAGTGTCGGTCGTCTGCGAAGAGCGCAGACAGAGTAAAGTTTCGAGCAAAGTTTCAAATTGAGTTCTGAGCAACCCGAAGAAGTCCCCGAGCAATTTTCGAGCAAGGCCAAACTTTATCTCTTATTTATATCAAACAAATTATTTCAACACAGCGAAATGTTCCGACTCCAAGCAACTTTTTGATTTACTGATTCAATTCGGATTCTGATTTTCTATTAATTAAACAAGAGCGAAACTCGTAAATATCTAAATAAAACCAATTAAACCCAATGGCTTAAATTCGCATTGTTTCGCATTGACAATACTAATGTTTTTCCAATTAAACACTAGAAGATTGACTAACATGCAAAATGTCATACGTATTACCTCCTTAAAGAGGTAAGACACAATGTTGTGTTCGTAATCCAGTGACTCATAAAAAGCATTTATTACACGTTGAGCTCGGAGACAAACAGAGACGGAGAGAGTATCTTGCGTACATCGTACGATTGTATAGATCGTTAACCCAAATTTATCGATATGTGAATGATATAATGAATCGATTTCAAGCGTATTGTTTATGGTTACTTGAAGAAATGACCGAATATTGTGTGCTATCGATAGTGTTTATTTATTTATGTACAAGCTTCATACACGCTGCGACGATCCTGATAGATAAGTGGATTTGTACGACGATAAGTGGCGGACAAGCAAATATAGCATCTAAGTTTATGATGATTTTGAATTTGCTCACTACTCAAAGGGTTAACATAATCATAATACAACAAAACTCCTACCCATTTTCTGCCACGATCCAAAACCTACTAATAGATCGAGTTTTGCGCCATCTCTACTATGTGTACATCTATACGTAACACTAGATCAATAGTTTGCCGTTTTATTATATATTACACAACATTAAATTACACATAAAATCAACTCTTCCTTGGTCCTATGAAGTTCACTTCCAAGTCTTGTTAAAAGCTATTTAAACCGTTTTCGAAAGGCATTTTAGCATTCATAATAAGAAGTACATCATCGAACAATTACCTAAATGTAGGAATATATACTTTTGTGGTTTTCATTTCTTCAGTACAGTAAAATCTCGATATAACGGACTAATTGAGGGGAAGGGCTGTCTGTTAAAGTCGAAAGTCATGATGAGTTAAATAAATAAACACTGTCGATAGCAAAAAATATTTCTTCAAGGAAACAAACAACGCTTGAAATCGATTAATTATATCACTCACACATCGTCATTAGTGGATAAATTTGGGTTAACAATCTATACAATCGTGCGATGCTAGTAGAAAATTTTCCGTCTCTGTCTTCCGAGCTGCCCTACGTTCTCTATCTGTCTCTGTCTCTCCGAGCTCAACGTACAAGAGTGCTCTTTCTGAATCACTGGAATGCTCTCACAACCTTGCGTTCATCTTCCTTTACTTTGTACTTCAATTCTCGTAGATCAACAATGTCTACAAAAATACATACCCAACTGTATTTGGCCATAAACTCTGGATTATAATGCAAAGCTAGATTGAAGATCTGCGTGATGTTCAAAAATGTGTATCCTTGATCTTGAACACATTTCCATTTTGATGAGATCAAACGATTTAGGCCCGATCCACACTATGGTGCCAGTAACGGTTCGATCTCGCTCCGGTCTCGGTCCGATCAAATATTCTTACACGAGAAACAATGAGCGTATTCACACTCTGGAACGATACGATAGTGTGAATATGCTCATTGTTTCTCGTGTAAGAATATTTGATCGAACCGAGATCGGAGCGAGATCGAACCGTTACTGGCACCATAGTGTGGATCGGGCCTTAAGAATTCATATTAATGAGTTTTCTTCAATACACCCAGTAATTCCGACGATTTTTCTCTCTTTGGCCTGTAAATGGCATAAATTAGGATTGTTTTGAATACACAAACACCCTTCTCATATTGTAAAAGCCTTGCATGATGCACTCTTTGCATCCCGAATTTAAAATGGTGGATTAATAGGACGCGTGCGTACGTAGCTTTTTTTTGGTTCCGCACATCGAGCTGTATAGTTAATACACCCATTCACATTCGAAGTCGGTCCGTGGCATCTGAATCGATTATGTTGTGCGCATGCGTATTTCGTACGTCTGTATTGCATTATTGAAAGCGCATCCTCATAGTAGTAGCAACATATTTGATGTGGAAAATCTGTTCTGGATAACCTTTGCGTGCGTGTTCGGCATTGTGACATTTGGAATTTAAACAGCCTCCTCCACCGCCCTGTTGCTGATGACGAGAGGCGATCGTCGCTGATGATGATACAAATATTTTCCGATTGTAATTTGTGAAATTATTCGGTTCGGCGAACGGCAATGGGGATTTCTCGGCACCAAATCTTGAATTATCGTACGAATCCGCTTAGCGATTCATCAAGCATACACTGCGGCCTAGACACCGAGTCCTTGAACCCTAAATAAGACTTTGAAGAGGGTTTATCCTGAAATGAATTGATAATGAAGTATATTAATTATAATCTTTGCTTATGTAAGTAAAATAATGTTATATGCGAATGGTTAACCTTTGATATTATAATAAGTTTGAGGATAGACACTGACCTTGGCCTTATGGAGCTACGAAGGCTTTTACGGACTCGTTGCCAGGATACAAAGAGAAGTTTCTTTGTCCTTGTACGGCGAGGACTTTCCTAAGACAATATTCCCTATGGAGAGTATGTACAACAGGAACGGGTATGTAAATACGACTCCGTCCTTTGATGAGATACAAAAGGAATACAAAAACAAACTTTTGCGCTGGAGCATCCAATGACGACTTTTTGTTTCGCCTCCCCTTTTCGACCTTCATCAAATTGCATAAAGTAATAAGGAAACATTTAGAGTTTTCTTTATCGATGGAGGATTGTTATCGACCCACCTTTTGATCATCTTATCAAAGTCGTAAATTATCAACAGCCAGTTTGATAAGAGCTATTTATGGTTGGCAAATAGGTTATTGCTACATGTCGTATCAGCTGTACATTTCATGGCGATACAATCTCAATTTTCATAGTAAATATTTTCCAATATGTGTAGGTTCAATTTGCGATGCAATAAACTTCAACGATCGAATGATCGATGATCAAACTTCAAGCATCAGTGGCGAAAGGCAAAGATGAATGACAATCGTGAACATTTCTCATTCAATGCACACAAATTTTATCATCATCTTAAAATTATTCCATATATAATATTTGCCATTGTCCAAACAATACGCAGCAAAAAAATAGCAAGTGTATGCTTATGTTCGCCGCACTCAACGTCTGTTTACGCACGTAACACCCGCTGTAAATAGTCTTAAAATCCATTCTGAAAGACATTGACGAGGCTTACACAAATCAGCAATATAAATACATCAACGATTAGATATGTTTATAGTACGTATATAAACATTCTATATATATTCGATTAACTCATATATTATGAGCTTATTAAACACATTTAGAGGTCGAACAAATCAAGATCTATCGATCATCGTCACGTATTACGTTTGTCTGCGATGCTCAGATTAACTCCGCCTAATCTTTACAATATCCTCATATTGCTGTAGATTTATTTGGATAAAACTAATTGTGATTCCAACCAGAATTGTAGGTCAAAATTTTATCAGTCAAATAGAGGTTGGACGTAATAAAAACATCATAAATCCTTTGTGATGAGAAAACCCGAACAATAATCGGAAGATAATACGATTTATACATGCAATCTATTTGATAAATATTATCGATTTGTGTCTTAAAATATCGATTTTATCTGTAGGCATTTATATGAATATGAATTTATTTGTATTGTAATTAGCTTGTGTTGTCCGCCAGATCAAGTGTTACTGGTTAAACGCGCATTTTTGATAGTTATATGACTAGAAATCATTGATGGCCTGAATAAATCGTTGGCGAATTATTGGCGAAATTCATCTTAAAAATTCAAACTTTAACGATGTATATCTGGATGTTTGCGATCGATTTTGCGGATGTTGTATTTGAATAAGTCATGCTAATTTGTATTTATTTATTGTTTCAGGTACGTCATTGGTTTTCCTTCTTCTGCAACGTCAGTGTTATATTAGAAGAGTTGAGGTAAATCCGCTGCTTTAAAATTCCCTAGAATGCCATTAATATTAATTTGAATATTATTTTAAATCATTACGCCTTTTCCGGAAACAACAAAGCTGTTATGATAATGCCAAAAGAAAAACCGCGATAAAACTTGTATTTCCTGTCGTTTTTAATCATAGATTTCTCGTTGCGATTGTGTTATCCAACGCTTCTACGAAGATATTCTATTCCATCTTGGATTTATATAGATGCAATTGAGAGATTTGTGGTGCGTCGAGGGTTAAAAGCAAATGTAACAATTTGTATTCAATGCGAATCTCATTCGCCCCGTTTGTTTTTGCATAGATAACTATACATAATCGCAAGGATTCGACAGGTTGCGTATTATCTCAAACATTTTAAACATCCAATCTTTCGATACAAATTCGGCATGATTCACAAACGAGTTAATCCGATCTTTTAACGCCGTTATCGCCCACAATTTATCCGCATTCTCATGAGACTTTATTGTGAATCACTGATGATTAATTTAAGTGCGACAGCCCTGAAATACACACATCGAATATCCTGGTGTATCCTAATCCCATTCGTCCTACTATTACATCATTACCCTTGTCCATTAATCACAGATCCGTTCCGTTATGTTCAACGGCGTACATAACGATGACTGGCCATTAAAGCCTTCCGTTGTAAGAAGCTTCTTCTATCTGTCAGGATGACTATAGCTCTCAGGCCATCATGTAATTTAATTTAAAAATTGGTCATAGTCCATAAACATCATATCCTTTTGTTCAACATTAAATAGAGAAGGATGATATATTTGCATACTATTGGATGATAAATATGCAAATATTAATAACACGAAAATATTTGGGCAAATATCCAGAATTGCACAAAGAAGCTGTATTTCGTCTGATCCGAAACAAATTTCATTCAGACCGTTATCTTCTCGTGACAAGTCATCAGTGACGCAACTCTGATACTTTTTGTCGTTTTTATATAATCCCATGAAAAATATCAATCGACTTAAGCTGCAATAAAAAGCTCAAAAATCATCTACGACAAAGAAAACATCGCATTAATGGATATTACTTTTTTCAGCAGCGTCAAAGGTCACGTCTGTGGTATTTCGTCGTATGCAAATCGGCTACTATTCAACAGTCTGAGAATGTTACGGTCTCATTTTTGGCCACGAATAGACAAGATGGCATCACTAACGGCGTACAGCTTGTCCAAAGCATTCGATACAAAAAAATATGTTGATATTCTGTTATCTGTGTATACAACACGCGCACATCATCATCATCAACCTCACGAGGCACACTATGAGACAAAGACATGACATGTTAGGATGAAAGGGGCAGAGGTTCACATGGTTCGATATTCAATGGCGTTGTTATCTCATGGCAAGTGTGTTCTAATCATATACAACAATGAAAAGATTTAAGATGTTTTTCCTGAGAAATATTTGCTTCAAATTCTTGGGACTTATGGGAATCATCATAGTGCAGCCATACGCCTTCTAGATTATTAGGAAATGGTCACATCCATATCGTTCATATCATACATTCACCTCCTCATCAATATTGAAGGCAACATGATCTCCGAATTCGATTTGTGAACATCCAGCGGGATATCTGGGTGAGCGTATCAATGAGCGCTTTTGACACCACAGATCTAATCATAGCCATGGTTGAAGAAGACCCGCGATATACTGTTCGCGAAATAGCTAACAAGTTAGAAATTCCACGATCATCTGTCCATAATCATCTGACAAAATTGGGCTACATCAATGGTTCAGATGTGTGGCTTCCTCATGAACTGACTGACTCAAATAAACTTCTGCGTATTTCAACATGCGATATTCTTCTCCAACGACATAATAGCCAACCTTTTTTGAAGAGACTTATCACTGGAGATTAAAGTTGGATACTCTATGAGAATATCCAACGTGAACGGTCTCGGACCAAGGGTACAAAAGCTTTAACTGTAGCTAAACCTGGCCTACACCCAAAAAAAGTTTTGCTATGCATTTGGTGGGACTGGAAGGGGGTAGTTTATTATGAGCTACTTCAGCAAGGTGATTAATTCAACAAAATATTGTCTCCAATTAGACAATCTAAAGAATGCAATTGCCAGAAAACGGCCAGAATTAGCGAACAGAATTAGCAACAGTTTTTGGTCGTCAGAAATAAATTATTATCATTTGACTGGGATGTTTTACCTCATCCTCCATACTCTCCGGACATTGCCCCTTCAGATTATTATGTATTTCTTTCATTTAAAAATTATTTACGTGGTGAAAATTTTAATTCAAAAATTGATATAAAAATGTACTTCGATCAATATTTTGCCAACAAACCTGGGAAATTTTGGCAAGAATGCATTATGAGGCTTCCGGAGAGATGGAAAAAGGTGTAAAAGTATGGCGTCCGATCGTGAGGCGCTCATTCGTCATGTCAGCGGTCTGAAAAGCGGACCGGTTAGACACACAGACCTTGTGGCCACTCCGTCCTCTTTTAGGGCTTTTCAGCGGCATTTTCGGGAATAATTTCGGCATTATTTTAAAATTCCAGTTTTTTGTGACTATCTTTGTATATTATTTTAAAATATACAAGTGGAGGTTAGCTTTTGAACGGTTCCATATTTTACATTGACGAAGCTTTAATATATATATATATGTGTTTTATGCCTATACTGTAATGTCGGACTACAGGGGGCGCCGGATTACCGTAGGCCTGCTGTAATTCTATAGATTTAAGCTAAAATCCAAGCTGGAAATATAATTATAAAGCCTTATTGTGAATTTTCTAGGTCATGAACAATTAAATTGGATTGGTTATAATAAGCATCAAGGAGCGTTGTAAATTGCTCGTATAAATGTCATTTGTGTGTTTCCTCATATTTTATTCACGTTTTATTTAAATTAAAGATTTTCTTATTCTCAAGGGCATGTATAATTTTATGTAGAGATTCCACGTGGATTCATCCAAATGAGATTTATTCCAATCCAGACATTGAATGATATCTAAATACTCTACGAAGATGTTTTTGGATTTGCCATGCCGATTTATTCTTATGCATGGTCATACTTTATTTAAAATCATAATTATGGATTGTCTTCATATGCGGTTTTAAAAATGTTAGGCGATAATCCAATGAGTCGCGTATTGTTCTGTAAGGCACGTTCTATTGGTATTTTTTTTAAATTTAAATCGTAAATAACGCGATATAAATTGAATGAGTTTTATTTGCGTCTGTGCAAGCAATGCGCATTTTGTTTGCTCGCGTTTATTGCGTTTATTCACAATGTCTCGCATACGTGCGTCATATCGCGATTAATACAAATGCCCGGGATAGCTCCCCGAATTGATCGATTTGTTCGTTTTTAAATACGCCGATATCGTCGTCGAGTAGTTGTATCTGATTTGGGCATATCGTCGTGGAAATTTTGCCCATTTCCTTTTCAATGCATAAATTATTTCAACGGCGACCCAATTCCTCAAGCCACATCCGATGTATAAAAATTGTCGGGCTTAAAACTTGATGGTTTTTTTCGAGGTTCAAGGATTAAGGCTGTATTGGATTTTCCTCGGCGGTTTGTATTGAATACGGAATGATTTCGCATATTCGATGCATACAAAGGCGTATTATCCGTGTGACCTGCGGTTATTATCTTATTCGAAACAGGTTTTTGTCGTATCTGATATTGTTATACCGCATAACTCCGAGGCATTTTTCAACACGAAAGTGACTAAGCATATTAAACAAAAACCGGATAGATATCCCACAAGACTATTTTTAATCGTTACGAGTCCGTTTGCTTCCTAAGAATCGGTCTTCAGCATTTGCATATGATTCACCGACGATTTATCGCGAATGTATGAATATTTTATTCAACTGGCGCCAATAAATAGCCGTTTGGCTCCATTCCACGTATATTTACTATTGCAAGATCATTGTTTTTCCACCGTTTGAGAGAATGTCTTGTTTATTTGAGCAGTGCTTTGACTTCGCGATTGTGACTGACCTCTAAAATTGCTATAAATACACGTGTACTGCGATAACGCCGGGATCTATCAATCGGCTCCAGATTCAAAGCAATGTTGGCTATTCAATAAAATAAGAGCAAATAAGTACAACAAATCTTATCGCGTAATTAAGTCATTGTTTTATTGCTGTGTGCACTCGGCTGATAACAAATGTATTTTCATTTTACGAGCAAAACAAGCACCAGCTCGCGTCAAAAGAATTTAAGTGCTTATCGCCAATCTAAACAAAGAATGTGTACCAAGTGATCGATTCAAAATTGACCGCATAATCGCCAAAACAAAAAAACTGGATCGATTTTCATGCAAGTGACGCAATCTGCGTCATCGTAACGTTTATTGAAACGCGCACGAAACCCAAATACACTCGTGATTGCTCATGGCTTTTTTTCCTGACCGGTAAGAAAATACTTGAAAGCTTTCTCCGCTATGTGACCTTTTCGATGAAATCAAAGCATAACATAGAAAAGCACGAAATCGTTAAATATACATGGCGATAATTCACCGTTTTTATCATAGCATGAACCTTGCCTTACAATCATTGCGGGATTGAATCGGGTCTTCCGTATGTACACGACGATCATCGTTATAAGCATATAATACGATTATACTCCATTGTGCTTAAAATATGATTTTAAAACGGTGTCAGAAGTGTGTAAAACCGTTTAAATGCAAGAGCCTAATTAATATCAATTTGGTTTATATCATACATCCACCACGTCATACGTTCGATATTGAAGGTTGCATGATCTTTCGCTTACCCAGCGAGTCATCTAGGTGAGCATATCGAAGGTACTGCGATACCATCTCGATATAGAGTGGATGGTTTTTGAAGACTGAGCAGAAAAATTGAGCTGAATTTTACGCAGAAAATATAGGGAAACTTGGCCCGTACCCGGTAGTAGTGTGGGAATCCGGATTAAATTCAAAATGTAAATCCGGATCCGTTTACCCACTAAAACCCCTCCTCTCCTTCGGCTGCCACCCGGCTACTAATTAAGTATTGCTCAAGAGTGGTAGCGATGTGTCCTTCTCGGGTTCCCTTTTATTCCCGTCATTTGGTCAGGTCGAAATCAAATCAGTAATTGAGAATGTTTCCACTTGCCTTCTTCTCCTTATTCGTTCAGCGTCTTCTTTTTGCTGCATAACGCACTTGATAAACCTGCTCCACGCATTCCATATCCTGACATCCTTGAGCATTGAAGGGATCATATTGTTATCGGCAAGAATAGATCACAATCGGAACCCAATTCATGGCGGAGATTGTCTCTTCCAATATGCCACGGTGGGCAGACGAAAGTCGTACGTTTGGCATTATCGTTATTTTCTTCGCAGTGATGGCACTCTGGGCTTGTTTCCTTACCTATTCTCTTCTGGTAGCTCCCGAAGCATCCATGCCCTAATCCTCCCAGTCTGGTATTAGTTCGTGTCCATCGTCTCTTTGTTGAAGTGTCCCATCGAGACTTGGGACAGTTCAACAAAGGGATAGCCACCCTGATCGCGCTCCTTCTCTAGACTCTGGCCATGTTAAGCCTGGCCCTTTCAACAGTACCGAGTGCACTACCTCATTGTAGAGTCGTCTCCTGCTTGTTTTTGGGCTACCAATGTTGGGCATCAACCCGGCCAGATTCTCCGCGATAGATTGAACCTTATAACAAACAACAGAAGGCAGAATTATCATCATTGCGAAATCTGTTTACTATTCACCCCATTCTATATGTTCTTCCAAATCTGAACTAGTCAAGCATTGTATACTATATGATTATAGCTAGATATAGTAAATTTTATTGATGTAAATAAATGGATAGCCCTTGTACGGGGAGACACCCGCAGTTAGTGTAGGAGCGAATCTGAGATACACTTAAGCGTCATGTATGTCTTCACCCTACCCCAGCAATGCTCTAGCTATGAAAGGAGGGACAACTTTCCATTCCAGAAAGTCCTTCCCAGTAAAATCAACAAGGTCGTCTAGAACAGCTTTCCACGGTCTTCCGAGCTTATGCTACCTTCAATATCGAGCGAATGAGGAGGTGAACATATCATACCGACAGAATGGATGTAACCCTTTTCTGTGAATGGATATTGAAGAAGGTCATATTTCTACAGTGGACTGTTTGTGGCTGCACTATGATGATGATGATAAACAGCCTTATATCTAAGAAAACAATTTGGAAGACAATGGACGACAGTGTTAAATATACAATAATTAATAGATATGGTAAATAATGAATAAATAAGAGTAGCTTTATTTGTAAACAAATCATTTAAATAATGTCTTGAATAGGTAATAGTTGATAGAAGAGTTTGCAGGAGCAGAAGAATGATTCAAATTCCTCACAAAGGTGACGGAAGAATGATCCTGCTCATTATACACATGTTTTTGCCTTTTATTATGAACAATTCTAAAGTGCTGTTATCCCAAGAAAGTCTTAAAAGTGTCTTAACTCTAAATCACTAATCATTAGTCTCACAAACTACAGACTCGGAACGCCTCACCCCGCTCAGTACCTTTCTAAATAAGCAGATTAGTGATCTAGGCATAAATACTACGTGTGCCCGTCGTCGTGTAATATGTAGTGATGGTATAGCTCGAAAATATGATTAGTGATCTAGTGATAACAACGTCATCTATCTGTCGGAATATCCAAATCCGCAATGCGCCATAATTGAGTAACCCCGATTATTTAAACATAAATGGCATTGAATAGCATTTTGAAATTGTAGCATATACGTAATTTTCTATTGGCATTTCCCTACATTTTCTATCCATCCAAATATAGCAATATTTTAAACGGTTTATTTAAACGATATCATATCATATGAATGCGGATTTGATACAAATCCAAAATTAATTATCCTTTGCGGTTTGAGGACGTCCATTATCCTTGGGAATGACTCTTTTTCATTTGATCAAAGTGGGTGTTTTGTTTGCACGTCCCAAATATATAAGCGTATCTAATGATACAAGTAAGCAATTATACTTATACTGAATGTATGTAGATAAATTTGGTTTTTAAACTGTAAATAAATAAAAAGGAGAATATTTCATTGAAACTGCATCTGACTCTTCTGCGAATTGTTAAAATCTTTCCTTCTATTTTGTTCCAGGTATACGAATTTGTCTACAGTCGTTTGAAGATTTTAAATATCCCATTTTGATACTTAATCCATAGCTATTAGAAGCTCGGTGAGCGAATTAAATCGAATTTGAATCAATAAATCAGTCATTATCGCCTTAACAGCCGCCAATTTGAGTGAAAGTGATTCAACGTGCTTTGAAGCATTCGGCCTACTTCCTTCCATTGTGGACGAAACGAGGATAAATACATGAATAGTAGGGAAAAAAAGGGTTGCGGTTTCGTTTTAGAGTCTTTCGTCGAAATCGTCAGTGCAACGGTCATCGATTGTGCATCACGATCACGTCTCATTTTCCTCAATTGATGTCTTTTTGCGTGTTTTGGATCGGATGTGCGAAAAAAGTATCGCCGGCATTTAAAACGCTCGAACGCTGTGACAGAGGTCACAATGTGTACGCAAATTGCATAAGAAAAGATAAATTGCTTTAGCATGCGGTCGCATATCAAATTTGTACTACTTTCGCGTCGAATAATAATGCAATTTGCTTGTTCCGACCGCAGCGTGTCCTTCAATTTTTTTTTTCTTTATCATCCAGTACGTTTATCTATTACTGGGTGGTTTTGTAAAAATATATACTTAAAACTGGGGAATCACTAGATTTGTCGTTATCAAAATAGTAGCACTAATAGATTTCAGTATCACAGATGATGGATACATATTCGCAATACAAGTACATATGTATTAGATTGTCCCATAAGTTTCTTTCGCAAATAAACACAGATCTAATCATAGCCATGGTTGAAGAAAACTCGCGATGTATTGTTCGCGAAATAGCTAACAAGTTAGAAATTCCACGATCATCTGTCCATAATCATCTGACAAAATTGGGCTACATCAATAATTCAGATGTGTCAAATAAACTTCAGCGTATTTCAACATGTATCTTCTTCTCCAACGACATAGTAGCCAACCATTTTTGAAGAGACTTGTCACTGGAGATGAAAGTTGGATACTCTATGAGAATATCCAACGTAAACGGTCTCGGACCAAAGGGTACAGAAGCTTTAACTGTAGCTAAACTTGGCTTATATCCAAAAAAAAGTTTTGCTATGCATTTAGTGGGACTGGAAGGGGTTAGTTTATTATGAGTTACTTCAGCAAGGTGATCAATTCAACAAAATATTGTTTCCAACTAGACAATCTAAAGAATGCAATTGCCAGAAAACGATCAAAATTAGCGAACAGACGAGGCGTTGTTTTTCATCACGATAACGCCAGGCCTCATGTGTCTTTGCTCGTCAGAAATAAATTATTATCATTTGACTGGGATGTTTTAGCTCATCCTCCATACTCTTCGGACATTGCCCCTTCAGATTATTATTTATTTTTTTCATTGAAAAATTTTATACGTGGTAAAAATTTTAATTCAAAAAATGATATAAAAATGTAGCTTGGTCAATATTTTGCAAGAAGTTTTGGCAATAAGGCATTATGAGGCTTCAGGAGAGATGGAAAAAGGTAATAGAACAGAATGGATTATATTACAACTTTACTATAACTCTTGTGTAGTAAATACATCATAGTAAAATAGAGGTTAAGATAAAATATTATAAGCGACGCGTTGCGACATCGAATCAAGACTTCTTATGTATTCATAAAGACTGTAATAATGGGAAAAGGAATCCCCTTATTTGGATTTGTCTCCGTTTTTTTTTATACATTTGCATACAATTCTGTTCATGATTAACAACTTTCTCCTCGTCTGGCATTATTGCTATTAACATATCTGATCTTGTTTATTGATTATGGTTAATTTCTCCTTATGGGTTTTGCTTCAAAGTTTCTTCACAATAGACATTGGATGCTGTACACACTTTTGAACATATTCTATTTTGGAAACCTTGACTGCTGCAAATATTGAATAGCTTCTGGCCAATATTTACAGTGAAGGATTTAAAATTCGTATCTATATCTTGTATTGCTGCTGTGATTTTATGTTTTTTGTGCCGGTCGTCCAGCTTTCAAACCGGATTTAAACAACCTTTTTCTCACTATTATAACGAACGTTACGATACTAAAAGCTTTCAGCTGATGCCTCAGGTCATAAGATTTATGTTTCCGGTTTATTTTTGATATGTTAACTAGTTTCTCATTGTTCTATATTGTCCACGCGTTCCTCTTATTACCTTTATCTTTTTGCTGTTTTTTTTATTTATTAACACACTTTAAGCGGGTGCTGACGGGCACAAACGTTCTATTCGATAATTTTAATTATGAAAAATAATAGTACTGTGATTTTCAATGAGTCGATCGAAAGGGTTGCGTTGTTTTGCCATAAAATATTTTATGATGTGAATGCCCTTCATTGAATACATTAGCGGAATTAATTTTGGCATTGCTTTAGTTTTAAAGGGTCAACTGACTCGTCGTGCCGTATTAAATTTATGTGGGTTTCGGTGAATCGTTCCGCCACATGCTCGCTTCCATCAGCGAGCATTCCTGCGATCAGACGTATGTGATGAGAAATTCATTCAGTTTGATTTAGAGATGCATCGTCGACATAGCAGAGTCGCATATATGCGTCTCTGGATCCATTCCCGTTCCCAGGTTCGCGACCGGTCTGGCTCCTCGCCAATCACCTCACTTCCAGGAACTCCGCATTCTGTCTAGCAATTACTCGATGCGCTCCACCGCCGCGCCATTGCCAGCGCACACAAACTTTCCATTCCAACCACCCACTTTACGTCCGAATCAATTACTCGAGAACCGTTACTTCAGGAAGTCGTTCAGAAATAACCTTGAACTGCTTCGCGGATTAATTTGCATCATTTTTTCCGAGCGTCCGAGTAAGGCACGGCGACACGTAACTGTACAACTTCTCATCGACGATGATCTCGCTCACGAAATTTCGACACGAGCGAAGATGCTGCATGCGCTTTAATTGTCTGAGGTATCATTATGTGTCTTTGTCAGTCTGGTGCGATACTGTTATTGAATGGCTGTTCGGAGACGCGGTGGGCGTCTTCGTTGTCGTTGATTAATGGCGTACATCTCTACGGTGTAATGTTTGTTTGTAAAAATAAAGATACATGTACCGAATCCTCAGTTCGAAATAGACATGAATATATTTTGAACGCATCCATGATACATGGCGGATTAGATGTACCGCTGATGTCGTAAGCGCTCTCGAAAATTTCCCTGGACAAAGAGATTCGTTCCGCATTTAAGATCAAGGACATTCCTGCCCGAGATCTTGCGGGAAATTCTCTGGATGAAAATTTCTTCTCGTCCGCTTCGTTCGCGACATTCTTAGAAGGTTATCGTGTCTCGAAATAGAACATAATCATATTATCTTCGGGCGTGTGCTCGCCGCGATAAACGCAGAGCAACATGTATGATACTGAAACGTTTCAAGGCTTATTTAGCTTTCTAATTTGCTCGGCGAATTCTGCCGGTGCAAACATTCGTTCCAATATTTGTATATTCATTCATTCCTTCTTCGGTGTTGGTTAACACCTTGTCCGAATATCCAAACAATGTGTACGATGCAGTTAATTCCGAGAGTCTCTCGTGTGCTCTGCCGCATTGAGCCTTTTTCCAAACACACTCCGCCGTGTTTATACGGAGAGATAAATTCCGATAAGAAGACAATTGCAGACGTTGCAATGTCATTTCTCAAGAGTATTGCAACGCTTTCGAATCAGCATTTCTTAATGAAATACGAAATGAAATCCAACATTTTATCTACGTGCCAAATTGATGCCATGGAGACGAAGCCAACGACTTTTGTTGCGTTTATTTTATCCCCTTTGGTGAAATAGCACGTTTGGTACACTTCCAATTTTTGCTGTCCATTTATTCTGCAATATCTAATGCATCTGGCTTTGGGGAGATCTTCAATAATCGATTAGGCCAAAAAAGGCTCGGAAAGCTTGTATTACATTTACATTACATTACATATCATCATCATAATGCAGCTACAAATAATCTACTCCAGAACTAAGGCCTCTTCAATGTATCATACATTCACATTCAATCGCTTGATATTGATGGTAGCATGACCTTCGATTTTCATTTAGAAGGCTCACCCAGTGGGTGAGGAACGAGTCAAAGGGCGCTTTCGCCACATGGGGGATTTTCTAAATATGTGGATTTTCTCTGGAAGGTAGTGAAAAACTACTAGAGATGACCTTGTTTAATCTAAGATTTGCTCCTATACCAAATTATGATATCACCCCGTCCACATGTGAAATTCATATGGAAGTCCCAAGCGATCTTCAGATTCGTTAGCAGATTCTTCGTTTGTTCCTCATATTGCAAATGTCATAAAATGATTAATATACTTAAATATACCATAAATAAATAACATAGCATATTAAATCATATTTCGTGAATACACTTCCTAAAAGTAAGTGACCTTTCGTAGTTGTAATGGCCAGAAGAACCCGGTAGCATTTCGTGACTGTTGAATATTACTCATAAGCACAGTTATTACATATCTAGTATTCTTATGATTAACATCGCTGAAGTATGATGTGCCAACGTGTGGATTTATAAGCTTTGTAGTCGGTTACTTTTTGACTTATGTCATGGTTCAGCATCGTTTAAACTAAAGATATTTTTAGTCCTATTGGACAAAACGAGCTTATATTTAACACTCTCGTCGCCCAACGTGATTGTTGGTGGGTCGGAGCATAAACAGAAGGAATAGCGATGCGATATTATAACGCACGGGATAAACACGGACGACATGTGGCGCATCTTCTCTTAGGTGTTGTTTTATCTTAAATCGAAACGTTTGATTCTGCCATTAGTCAAATTAACAAAAACAAAGTGAAGACAAGCAAGCGCGAATAGACAAGGGTAGGAATGAAAATTTCGAGATCGATCTCGAAAGGTATTTAGACAGTTGTCATCTGGAAGGCTTCATATTAACCTTTTCGTTAGTGAGCAAATTTAAAATCGATGAAGTCGTTGATGTCATAATCGCTTTACATCGATTACTTTCTGTCAGCTCCTAATCAGCGTAAGACAATCTTCAATTCGAGGCAGAGTCAATTGTAAATGAACACTTGATAGCGCATACAAGACCTCTTCATTTCTTTACATAAACAATGCACAAAAAATCGATTCAAGTGCTCTTCCTTTAGAAGGAAATGATAATTGGACAAAGGCTCATTCAACACGCAGCGAAGAACAGCAAGCAGTTAAATAAACAAACACTCTCGATAACACACAATATTCGGTCGTTTCTTTGCATAAAAAAATAACACACTTGAAATCGAAATCATTATAAGTGGATAAATTTGGGCTTAACGATCTATACAATCATGAGATGCATACGAGAAAGCTCTCCGTCTCAGTCTCCTGAACTGCAAGACATTCTCTCTCTGTCTCTGTCTCTCTCCGAACTGAAAGTACAAGAGTTCTCTTTCTGAATCACTGGAATGCTATACAGGTTAAGATTATTATCTACCAGCATTCCTTGGGAATTTCTTGGCTTCCATTACTTATTATTTAGGATATATCTGAGATATTTGAAACGATGCCATGACACATCCCTTACGTTGCTAAATTGTATCAATCCACTTTATAACATTAGTCAGAACCACAAGATATATTGCAAATAAACGATTTTGAGTGGTTATTATCGTCTTCGTTATACAATGCATAATCAGATAACAATATTTAATACTTTGTTCATAATCTCTGAATAACGTCGTTGTGCTCTGTCTGTTACATTGATTGCTGCTTGTTACTATTAGTCCCATCTTATTGCTCGGTTGATGATTTTTTTAATAAGAAAGGCAGGCTGCTAGTCAATCGATGCTATGATATCCAAATGGTTATTGACAGCTACTCTTCAAGACGTGGTGTTGTGCCTTGATGATGATGATGAGTCAGTCTCCGCGCTTTTTGTCCGGAACTTCAATTTAATTTGACTTGCGCATTAAAATATCGATGAATCGAAATAGTATGCTCAAATATAATTGGGCAGCGTTGTCCAAAGTGAAAAATGCACGAACGATCATCATTCATCACCTTAATTGGAAACGGCGAGCGTTTGAATTGCGTCTGATTACAACATATAGCCTTAAGTAATTCATTTTACCAGCGGCAGGTGTAGTTGTAGGCTTTTTCTGAGATCCATATCGTGCCTGCATGAATTACCGCTAAATGTTTAAGATGTGGTGAATAGCGATTTTTGCGAAACAAATCTTCACACGAGCAATTAATCATCCGATCGAAGAGCACGAGCGCCAAAAGTATCGGTATTTTGTTGATCCAGCATAGAAAATTCCACAAAAACCTCTCGAGCATTTAATATATGCTCTGTTGTTGTGTCTCGGCGGTATTGGCTCAGTATCGATGCCAAGTTTGTCCGGACTAATGTGATTTGCCATTTCGTGATCCCATTGTAAATCGGATTGCGTAAAATTCCGCCAAATCACTATGCGGAACAGTCCATTTCACTTCTGTTAGCAATGTTAAACTTCGATGGCGTGACGCAAGAGCGAAGCGGAGCACGCTCGTGAAAAGGCGAAACATCTGCTTTGATTCGATCTGTGATTACTTTTCATTTTTCGAGACCACCGGTCTGATCGGAACCGCTCCGAAAAAAGATCACGTAATCCGTTTACCGCATCTGACAACTCGGCAGAGAGCACCGGTTTCTAATGAGCGTACTTTTAAAACTGCCAAAATCGAATTGAACTCCAGAAGAGGTCGGGACAGGGAGCTGCTGCAACCCAAACAACCTCGATTCCACACTCGAACAATGGAACGAAATATTGGCAAAGAAATTTTCTCATTTAAAGCAAACTTTTGGCACAATTTGGTCATACGACAATGCTGCTATAACATGACAACCTTGGTGCAACAACGCTTACAACAATAAAATGGGACAAATCTTACTATCGTTATTGGCCGAGATATTTCCACTACAAATCCAGCTGTCGGCATTATAAATGCAATCTGATAATGCGACACGACAAATCTAAATCTAAACTTTCTCAGCTGATCTTCATAATCAAATACTTGGGCATTACGAAGTGCAATTTCTTAGCTCATAGGAAAATTCGATTTTATCCACTGCTTTTATTCCATTTGTTAAAGATTTTTTTTAGCTAAGTATTGTGTAATATATAATAAAATAGGCGCGCTCTAATAGTTGCATTATATGAGTTTCACTTTTCGTGACGTTCAAGCTTATACCACATCTATATATAGGAGTTTCACTTCGAATACTTCAATACAAAGCGTCAATATAATCAATTGCATAAAATGCATCTCAGGGTACGTTCAATGTTGTATACTCGACTAACGAACACGTGCCTTACATACATACGTTTGTCCGGGTTGCTGCACAAATGCAACAAGTGCATGATGAAATCTTTCCATGGGAACGCTCGAGTCATAAACATCAAAGCTGGATACAATGCCATATGAAATTTGCTATACATTTGGGTCTGTTTTCATACGGATCATTTTATATTTATCTGTACGCCACTTATCCGTACAAATCCAATAATCGGTCAAGACCGTCGCAGCGTGTATGAAATTTGTATTTAAATAAATAAACACTATCAATAGCACACAATTAATCAATAAATGTGGGTTAACGATCTATCTATGTGTATATGTAGTGTTTTTATTTAGAGACTTTTATTTATGCGATTTTTGCTACATTATATCGCAGTGATTTGAAGTTGTGCGTAGTCCAAGTCTTTTTTTATGCGATTTTTTTATATGCGACTCCCCGTGGATTGTATCTATCGCATAAAAACAGATCCAAGTGTATATGCAAACGCGACGCATATCAATATTTCGAATTATTTTAAAAATATTTTCATACTGTCATAAATATTTTGATTGATTCCATACTGAGATCCGTATTACTCACTCGTGCTTATTAATAATAATCGTTTATCATATTTAGAACAATTTATGACCTCGATCTCCGGGGTATTATGGCTGTGTGCCTCATCGAGATTTTTTTAGATACGTACAATTATTATTTAATCTGTTACATATCACGATCAGTAATGATCGCCTGTCATTTTGACACATGTCAATTTTCGTTATGACATTGCTTATTATTTTTATACAGATTTTGAGTTAAATCAATTCAGCTCAATGTCGTTGTATTTAGTAAATAATGTTAACACATTTAAGCCGGGGGACGCTCACATGCCATTTTTTTTCATAATTCTAAGTCTGATATTTTTGGATTGATGAAGATATTGCAGATAGCACATTAAACTAAATATATTTTTGTTAATTGCTACACTATTCCATATGATCTATTCAATTATAAAGAACGTTTAAGAAAATTGGGTATAGAAAGTTGATACGTAACAACTGACAAGAAATTATCTCATGCATGGATTTCAATTTTGAATCAAACATCATTGGTTACATAAACTGTTAAAAAGAGAATAAATACCAGTCGTAAATGTAATTTTTAAGTAATCCATAAGTTTAAAATAAATCATTGAAAGCCTTGTGCCTTGACTAGATGTTTATTATTGATTTTAGTGATATGTGTCAATCTACATAAGCAGATCATTCAATCAAATCAATTCTATAATGATATCTTTCCGGTGATAACCAGCTGACTGTATAAAAGGCATTAATACCTTCCCGCAGATGGCGTGTTAAGGGGGAGGTCGTGAAAATTGCCACCGATGATTTTTTTATTTGATTGACAGTATCGATATAATCTAATTTTATCTGAATGTCAATCGATCACATTTTGGCATGATCCGAATTTCTTTGTGCGCCGAATTGCTTTCTATACTTATCGCGTCCGAAACCCAGTTCAGCTACCTCCACATAATTTGTAGGTCATTTTCGTGTTCAAACATCACGCCCGGCTTCCGTGTACCCGAATTCGATCGATCTGAACAATTATCGGCTCTTCGTTAATATTCTCCATAACGTCTTGATTGCCTTAGTTTTTTTCCGAGCGACGCCCACGAAAAACGGGCGCCCGTGTTTGTTTTCGCGTCACGCGTCGATTAGAAAACAATGGGAGCAAAGTCGTATAAATTATGATGATACCTGGCCGGAGTCGCGATGCGCAGTATTCGTTCAGATCCCTCCCTGTAAATGGAC